>OZ024740.1:419697289-419827438 GCA_964016885.1 Eledone cirrhosa
TATTATTATCATTATTATTATCATTATTATTATTATCATTGCAGCAAAGAGTTACCACCCTTTATGGTCTGAGCTCAAATGCCGCCGATGTTAACTTTGCCTTTCATCCTTACGGGGTCGATAAAATAAAGTACCAGTAATACACTGGAATAATTGCCGGCCTTGTGCCAAAAGTAGAAACAATCATTATTATTATCAGTGGCCTTTGGTTAAGATCAAAGTGGATTGGCAGTATCGGTAGAGGGTCGGACTCCATGCTTTGATGCATAGAGTTACGGCCCTTGTCATTCTGAGTTCAAATCTCACTGAGGTTAACTTTGCCTTTCATCCTTACGGAGTCGATAAAATAAAGTACCAGTAATACACTGGGGTAATTGCTGGCCTTGTGCCAAAAAGTAGAAACAATTATTATCACTATTGCTCTGTCACACAGTGCAGTTGGGTAATGCACCTGGGTATTTAGTGATTAGTGAAGTCACAACAACGACCTCAGACAGGTAATACTTTCCTCAAAATATGCACAGTACCTATCAAAGCCACCTTTTGTATGACACCCAACCTGTATGGTAGATTGACCCTAATGCCTTGATCACAACTGGTTGTTATTATTATTATACAAGGGATTGGCAGTATCGGTAGAAGGTTGGACGCCATGCTTTGCAGCATAGAGTTACAATCCTTTACAGTCTGAATTCAAATCCTGCCAAGATTAACTTTGCCTTTCATCCTTACGGGGTCGATAAAATAAAGTACCAGTAGCGTATTGGGTTCGATTTAATCGACTTTGCCCTCTCCCCAAATTACTGGCCTTGTGCCTATATTAGAAATCATTATTATTATAAGGGCGGTGGATTGGCAGTATCGGTAGAGGGTCTGACGCCATGCTTTATAGCAAAGAGTTACGGCCCTTTATGGTCTGAGTTCAAATCCCGCCGCGGTTAACTTTGCCTTTCATCCTTACGGGGTCGATAAAATAAAGTACCAGTAATACACTGGGATAATTGCTGGCCTTGTGCCAAAAGTAGAAAATTATGTATAATGTTTTTTAATGTCTCAGGAAAATTAATTGTCGCAGGAATTCTACCACTTAACCCTTTAGCATTTAAACCAGCCGTATCCCGCCAGAATTCTCTCACCTCTTTCTGTTCAAACAAGCTCTAACCAGCTGCTCATACTGATGTTAAGGTATTGTTCCCAAAATAAATAATATCAAAATCTCATAGATTTGATATTACATGAGATAATTATGTGAAATAAAGCCTTTACCATAGAAAATACAATGACAAATATAGATTATCAAAATTTAATAAGTGAGTGTAGGGGGGTAAATCTGAAAAATTAATAAGCTTGGGGGTGGGGGCGAATATTTGGGACCCAGGAGTAAATTACAGGAGCATGTTACTACTCTTTAACTAATCATTTAACAATATATTGTGAAAAATAACCAGAAATACTTCAATTATTCAAACTAGAACTGTAAATGTAAATGTTACCTTTGATGTTTAGTTCTGAAAGTATGTTGGTAATAACCAATTCACCATTGATAATGACCAATTCTCTACTTCTGAAATGAACATCTTGATAGTTGTTGTCATTGGTTTCTTTATCATCACTTACTTTATCATAATTCCTGTATTTTCAGTTGTCTTCAACATATTTTAACACCTATTGTTTGGATTGAATTCATTTATCCTCTAAGGGATAATATTAATCCATAAATACAATTATTTCATGAGTTCATTAACAAATTTCTAGAATATAACTGTTCAATGTTATATATATATAAATATGTGAGTGTGTGCATGTATATATATATATATGTGTGTGTGTGTGCATGTATATATATATGTATGTGTATATTTGTATGTATATGATGATGATATAAGCATATATATCTTTATGTGTATATGTGTATATATATATGTGTGTGTATGTTTATATATGTGTGTGTATGTATATATATATGTGTGTGTTTATATATACATATGTGTGTGTATATATACATGTATATGTATATATATATATATATACATGTATATGTATATATATATATATATACATGTATATGTGTGTGTATATATATATATATATACATGTATATGTGTGTATATGTATATACATGTATATGTGTGTATATGTATATACATGTATATGTGTGTATATATGTATATGTATGTATATATATATATATATATATATATATATATATATATATATATATTTCAACTGAGATATGGTTTATATAAAAAAAACGTTATCTTTATTTGGTTTAGCTCACTTTTGTATTTTCAGACATGAAAATAGTTATGCTTGGCAAATTATTTTTAATTTTATGTCTTTATTATGTAAATCATTTAATTTTCTATAACTTTAGAAATATTTGAATTTGTAAAGATCTAAATATTGAGAAGGAGAAGGTTTTAAATTTGAATTGCTGAAGAGCACTCGAAAGTTATATATATATATGTATATATATATATATGTATATATATATATATATATATATATGTATGTATTTATTTTTGTAGTAAGGTTGCTTGGATGCGTACATAGGCGGTATGCCAGTTGAACACTCTCTGCTCCTTCAGAGCAGAATATAATAATATGGAAAATGAAGAATCAGTGATACATCGAAACAGAATTTATTACGTATTACAATTGTTTCTCAATTGTAATACGTAATAAATTGTGTTCCAATGCATCACTGATTCTTCGTTTTCCATATTATATATATATATATATATTGATAAACGGAATAGAAAATGCTGACAAATTGTTCACAGTTGAAAAATGGTTATATATATATATATATATAACTCATCATTAGAACAGCCCTGAAAAACTAAATGCTGTCAAAGATAACGATGGCCAAAAATGCCTCAGAGACCAGCGGCCAGTGGTCAACAGAAAGACAATCCACAACGTGGGTGGTGGTAGATGAAATATTGAAAGAGGAGGGGGACAAGGAAAAATGTGTTGGTGCAGAGAAGTGACTGGAAGAAGGAAATAAAGGTGATGTACAAGACAAGTTTACACACACATCTTCACCACCATCAACTCTCAAATCAACAAATATTTGTTTTATCTCGCACATATCATACCAGCAGAAAGATTTATTTTTCTATTGCCCGATCCAGCATTTTAAAATGGTACTCTCAATTAAATCATGCAAAACCATTTTGGTGGTTTGAGAGCTGATGAGGATGACAATGTGTGTGTAAACTTGTCTTGTACATCGCCTTTCTTTCCTTCTTCCAGTCACTTCTGTATTTTAATAAAATGTGGAATTGAGTAATATCCAAGAATAAAGAAATGGCTTATTAAATGTCTTCTTCTATACAACTGTTACCAATGCCATGATGAAGTTCCTCTTCCAGTTCACCCTGTCCAACATTACCCTCTGAATTTCCCCTGCCTCCAACCTGGTATCATCTTCAAGAACATTCTTTAGTGTGGTAGTTGGTCTCCCAACATGTCTGTACCCATCAGGTTTCCAGAAAAGAACTCTGCTAGTGGGTTTATTGTGACATTATACATATCTGGCTGTGAGCCTGCTACACCTTACGATGTCAGAAATATATCTGGTCCTAATCCAATTTTAAAATATTAACTTCTACAATAGTTGAATACAAAATAATACTCCAGCTTCAACATGAAGCCAAAACAACAAACAAACCATTTCAGTATCCCTTAATCGAATCCCCACAACATATGGCAGGACATCCCATCATCTCCATTGATGGAAAATGAAAGACAGCTCAGCATGTGACTGTTAAGACCCTGCCCAGACAGTATTGCATGTTGTTCAGGATTGCCACATCAGACAACCCATAATGCTGTAAATGACACCTTAGTCTGGCTCACTGCCTCTACTCTATATGTCATATGACAACAACAACAAGTGTAGGTGGAGGTGAAGAAAAGAAAGCTTAACTGATTTATTATACAATTATTGATTATATAAATGTCATCTGTGACAAAGTATTGTATATTTTTATTTTTAGATGGACAATATCTTGCTTGGTGTCCACGATGTCAACTTGAAACTAACTTTGGCATTTGGTTGTGGCATTCATCATGCTGGTCTACAAGAGAAAGATCGGAAAATTGTTGAAGAATTATTTGTCAATGAAAAAATTCAAGTAAGTGAAATTTTCATTGTTATTTAACACGACTGGAAAATATTTTCTCTTTATATTTAAATATGTTACAGTTATGTTTGAAGAAATTATATAGAAACTTTCTTTTATTAAATTTTGGTAGACCAATCATTTTTCTATCATCATCACTACCACCACCATTATCATCACCACCACCATCATCATCATCACCACCACCATCACCACCACTACTGTGGATTGGCAGGATCGGTAGAGCAATGTACAAAATGTCTTTCAGTATTTAGTTAAATCTCTTAATGTCCTGAGTTCAAATCCTACCAGGGTCAATTGTTGCTTCTGAAACGCCTCTTGTCCACCAAATATTTCTCACAAGGTCAGCTTCCAACTCTGGCAAAAAACACCAGAAGTTCCATGCTGTGAAGTCAAATCAAGAACCACACAGTTGAGAAATATTTCAACTCTGCAGCCAAACTGACATAAATTTGTATTTATTAGAATTCCTGATTTCATACTTTCTCTAGATGTCTTTTGTCAGTCATTATTTCATTGGTGAATTGGCAGTATCAGTAGAGGGTTGGACACCATGCTTTCTAGCATAGTTACGTCCCTTTACGGTCTGGGTTCAAATCCTGCCGAGGTTAACTTTGCCTTTCATCCTTACGGGGTCGATAAAATAAAGTACCTGTAATGTAGCTAGCTTTGTGCCTAAAGTAGAAACAATTATTTCATTATCATATCCTATCTGTTCTCCTTGTTAGTTTGGGTTAAAGAGGTTGTCACAAACCAAGTCAGTCAGTACTAAAACGGAGCTAATCTGACAGACCAAGGACCTGCATCTCATTTACATTTGTTCTGGCATGCTACTATGTGCTGAGATGGGCTGGGGGAAGGGGGTTTGCACCATTCTTACATTACCTTTGCTTTACCAAATGCATTTTATTATGGGACCAGCATAAGGCTGGTTTCTATGTCTTTGACACAGCTGAAGAGTTCTCTCGGCCTTCTGTTTGGCGTACCACTGGGGTTGATTTACTCTATATACACTATTGTATTTTCGCAGTAAAGGCTTTACCTCAAATAATATCAAATGTATGAGATTTTGATATGTATTTTGAGAACAATAGCTTAACATCAGTATGAGTGGCTGGTTATAGTCAGTTTGAACAGAAAGAAGTGAAAGAATTCTGGCTGGTTACAGCCGGTTTGAACAGAAAGAGGTGAGGGAATTCTGGCTGGTTACAGCCGGTTTGAACAGAAAGAGGTGAGGGAATTATGATAATGAGAATGAAATTATTGTGTACAGTGCTCAGGTGCACTACAACTCATCAAAGGTGCATGTGTAGTACATAGAATAATGTACAAATGTCAGGAAAATGAACAGTGTATGAGTCATGATATACACACAGACACACACATGCATGTGTGTGTATGGAGGGGGGATACCAGGTATAGTGTTGGCAAATTTCAGGAAGCATGGAGGTTTTAAAGGATGCAGTGTCTCGACAGCTAACAACTGGTGCAGGGAGTTTGTTCCATGGAGGTTTTAAAGGATGCAGTGTCCCGACAGCTAACAACTGATGCAGGGAGTTTGTTCCATGGAGGTTTTAAAGGATGCAGTGTCCCGACAGCTAACAACTGATGAAGGTGGTTTGTTCCATGGAGGTTTTAAAGGATGTAGTGTCTCGACAGCTAACAACTGATGCAGGTAGTTTGTTCCATGGAGGTTTTAAAGGATGCAGTGTCACGACAGCTAACAACTGATGCAGGGAGTTTGTTCCATGGAGGTTTTAAAGGATGCAGTGTCCCGACAGCTAACAACTGATGAAGGTAGTTTGTTCCATGGAGGTTTTAAAGGATGTAGTGTCTCGACAGCTAACAACTGATGCAGGTAGTTTGTTCCAGGGAGGTTTTAAAGGATGCAGTGTCACGACAGCTAACAACTGATGCAGGGAGTTTGTTCCATGGAGGTTTTAAAGGATGCAGTGTCTCGACAGCTAACAACTGATGCAGGTAGTTTGTTCCATGGAGGTTTTAAAGGATGCAGTGTCACGACAGCTAACAACTGATGCAGGGAGTTTGTTCCATGGAGGTTTTAAAGGATGCAGTGTCTTGACAGCTAACAACTGATGCAGGTAGTTTGTTCCATGGAGGTTTTAAAGGATGCAGTGTCTCGACAGCTAACAACTGATACAGGGAGTTTGTTCCATGCTTCAGCAACTCTGAACATGAAAAAATGGTCAGATTCGACCAGTTTAAATGCTGAAGGGTTAATAAACTTTCTCTTCCCCAAGAAATTGTTACCCTTACCCCTAAATCAGAAACCCTTATTTCCAGCCTAGAATTACAAAGATCTTTACATGTCTATCATGTTTATTACCTAATTAACTTCATGACTTACTCACTGTATTGTGACACATGTGTAACAAGGGATGCTATTTGATCTGTCTATATTCTATCCCCCTACCACCCACCTCCCCCCCATTCTACATCACCTCTACCATCCCCCCATTTTACATCCCTTCTACCCCCACCCCCTTATTCTACATCAGCTCTACCATCCGTCCTTATATTACATCTCCTCTACCATCACACACACCCTTATTCTACATCCCCCTACCATCACCTCTAACCCCCGCTCTTATTCTACATCACCGCTACCATCCGTCCTTATATTACATCACCTCTACGCTCCCCATTTTACATCTCCTCTACCATCACACACACCCTTATTCTACACCTCCCCCTATTCTACATCACCGCTACCATCACCTCTACCCCCACCTCTACCATCACCTCTACCACCCCCTTATTCTACATCACCTCTACCACCCCCTTATTCTACATCACCTGTACCATCGCCCCTTATTCTACATCACATCTACCCTACCATCCCCCCTTATTTTACATCTCTACCATCCCCCCTTATTTCAACCTATTTTCTATCACAATGCCTCTATAATGGAACATGTCATTGGATCTGTCCTTATACAGTTGCCCTTATTGTCACCATTGCTGTTAAATAATATTCTCTCTTCCCCATCTAACTCCTAGTTACCTGAGAAGAGAGAGCTCTGTTTTAGTACTGATTCAGTCTGTGAAGACCTGTTCAATCCTAGCAGGGAAAGTAGACATTAAATGATGATTACATGACATCTACCAGCCCCATTAACCTTCCTCACCTATCTTTATTACATGACATCTACCACCCCCATTAACCTTTCTCACCTATCTTTATTACATGACATCTACCAGCCCCATTAACCTTCCTCACCTATCTCTATTACATGACATCTACCAGCCCCATTAACCTTCCTCACCTATCTCTATTACATGACATCTACCAGCCCCATTAACCTTTCTCACCTATCTCTATTACATGACATCTACCAGCCCCATTAACCTTCCTCACCTATCTCTATTACATGACATCTACCAGCCCCATTAACCTTTCTCACCTATCTTTATTACATGACATCTACCAGCCCCATTAACCTTTCTCACCTATCTTTATTACATGACATCTACCAACCCCATTAACCTTTCTCACCTATCTCTATTACATGACATCTACCAGCCCCATTAACCTTTCTCACCTATCTCTATTACATGACATCTACCAGCCCCATTAACCTTTCTCACCTATCTCTATTACATGACATCTACCAGCCCCATTAACCTTCCTCACCTATCTTTATTACATGACATCTACCAGCCCCATTAACCTTCCTCACCTATCTCTATTACATGACATCTACCAGCCCCATTAACCTTCCTCACCTATCTCTATTATATGACATCTACCAGCCCCATTAACCTTTCTCACCTATCTCTATTACATGATATCTACCAGCCCCATTAACCTTTCTCACCTATCTCTATTACATGACATCTACCAGCCCCATTAACCTTCCTCACCTATCTCTATTACATGACATCTACCAGCCCCATTAACCTTTCTCACCTATCTTTATTACATGACATCTACCAGCCCCATTAACCTTCCTCACCTATCTCTATTACATGACATCTACCAGCCCCATTAACCTTCCTCACCTATCTCTATTACATGACATCTACCAGCCCCATTAACCTTCCTCACCTATCTCTATTACATTGACATCTACCTGCCCCATTAACCTTTCTCACCTATCTCTATTACATGACATCTACCAGCCCCATTAACCTTCCTCACCTATCTCTATTACATGACACCTACCAGCCCCATTAACCTTCCTCACCTATCTCTATTACATGACATCTACCAGCCCCATTAACCTTTCTTACCTATCTCTATTACATGACATCTACCAGCCCCATTAACCTTTCTCACCTATCTTTATTACATGACATCTACCAGCCCCATTAACCTTCCTCACCTATCTCTATTACATGACATCTACCAGCCCCATTAACCTTTCTCACCTATCTCTATTACATGACATCTACCAGCCCCATTAACCTTTCTCACCTATCTCTATTACATGACATCTACCAGCCCCATTAACCTTCCTCACCTATCTCTATTACATGACATCTACCAGCCCCATTAACCTTCCTCACCTATCTCTATTACATGACATCTACCAGCCCCATTAACCTTCCTCACCTATCTCTATTACATGACATCTACCAGCCCCATTAACCTTCCTCACCTATCTCTATTACATGACATCTACCAGCCCCATTAACCTTCCTCACCTATCTCTATTACATGACATCTACCAGCCCCATTAACCTTTCTCACCTATCTCTATTACATGACATCTACCAGCCCCATTAACCTTTCTCACCTATCTCTATTACATGACATCTACCAGCCCCATTAACCTTTCTGACCTATCTCTATTACATGACATCTACCAGCCCCATTAACCTTCCTCACCTATCTCTATTACATGACATCTAGCAGCCCCATTAACCTTCCTCACCTATCTTTATTACATGACATCTACCAGCCCCATTAACCTTCCTCACCTATCTCTATTACATGACATCTATCAGCCCCATTAACCTTCCTCACCTATCTCTATTACATGACATCTACCAGCCCCATTAACCTTTCTGACCTATCTCTATTACATGACATCTACCAGCCCCATTAACCTTCCTCACCTATCTCTATTACATGACATCTAGCAGCCCCATTAACCTTCCTCACCTATCTTTATTACATGACATCTACCATCCCCATTAACCTTTCTCACCTATCTCTATTACATGACATCTACCAGCCCCATTAACCTTTCTCACCTATCTTTATTACATGTGATCTACCACCCCCATTAACCTTCCTCACCTATCTCTATTACATGACATCTACCAGCTCCATTAACCTTCCTCACCTATCTCTATTACATGACATCTACCAGCCCCATTAACCTTCCTCACCTATCTCTATTACATGACATCTACCAGCCCCATTAACCTTTGTCACCTATCTCTATTACATGACATCTACCAGCCCCATTAACCTTCCTCACCTATCTATATTACATGACATCTACCAGCCCCATTAACCTATTTCACCTATCTCTATTAAATGACATCTACCAGCCCCATTAACCTTTCTTAGCTATCTTTATTACATGACATCTACCAGCCCCATTAACCTTTCTCACCTATCTCTATTACATGACATCTACCAGCCCCATTAACCTTCCTCACCTATCTTTATTACATGACATCTACCAGCCCCATTAACCTTCCTCACCTATCTCTATTACATGACATCTATCAGCCCCATTAACCTTCCTCACCTATCTCTATTACATGACATCTACCAGCCCCATTAACCTTTCTGACCTATCTCTATTACATGACATCTACCAGCCCCATTAACCTTCCTCACCTATCTCTATTACATGACATCTAGCAGCCCCATTAACCTTCCTCACCTATCTTTATTACATGACATCTACCATCCCCATTAACCTTTCTCACCTATCTCTATTACATGACATCTACCAGCCCCATTAACCTTTCTCACCTATCTTAATTACATGACATCTACCAGCCCCATTAACCTTTCTCACCTAACTTTATTACATGACATCTACCAGCCCCATTAACCTTTCTCACCTATCTTTATTACATGACATCTACCAGCCCCATTAACCTTTCTCACCTATCTCTATTACATGACATCTACCAGCCCCATTAACCTTTCTCACCTATCTTTATTACATGACATCTACCAGCCCCATTAACCTTCCTCACCTATCTCTATTACATGACATCTACCAGCCCCATTAACCTTTCTCACCTATCTCCATTACATGACATCTACCATCCCCATTAACCTTTCTCACCTATCTTTATTACATGACATCTACCAGCCCCATTAACCTTTCTCACCTATCTCTATTACATGACATCTACCACCCCCATTAACCTTCCTCACCTATCTCTATTACATGACATCTACCAGCCCCATTAACCTTTCTCACCTATCTCTATTACATGACATCTACCACCCCCATTAACCTTCCTCACCTATCTCTATTACTTGACATCTACCAGCCCCATTAACCTTTCTCACCTATCTTTATTACATGACATCTACCAGCCCCATTAACCTTCCTCACCTATCTCTATTACATGACATCTACCAGCCCCATTAACCTTTCTCACCTATCTCTATTACATGACATCTACCAGCCCCATTAACCTTCCTCACCTATCTATATTACATGACATCTACCAGCCCCATTAACCTTTCTCACCTATCTCTATTACATGACATCTACCAGCCCCATTAACCTTCCTCACCTATCTTTATTACATGACATCTACCAGCCCCATTAACCTTCCTCACCTATCTCTATTACATGACATCTACCAGCCCCATTAACCTTCCTCACCTATCTCTATTACATGACATCTACCAGCCCCATTAACCTTTCTGACCTATCTCTATTACATGACATCTACCAGCCCCATTAACCTTCCTCACCTATCTCTATTACATGACATCTAGCAGCCCCATTAACCTTCCTCACCTATCTTTATTACATGACATCTACCATCCCCATTAACCTTTCTCACCTATCTCTATTACATGACATCTACCAGCCCCATTAACCTTTCTCACCTATCTTAATTACATGACATCTACCAGCCCCATTAACCTTTCTCACCTAACTTTATTACATGACATCTACCAGCCCCATTAACCTTTCTCACCTATCTTTATTACATGACATCTACCAGCCCCATTAACCTTTCTCACCTATCTCTATTACATGACATCTACCAGCCCCATTAACCTTTCTCACCTATCTTTATTACATGACATCTACCAGCCCCATTAACCTTCCTCACCTATCTCTATTACATGACATCTACCAGCCCCATTAACCTTTCTCACCTATCTCTATTACATGACATCTACCATCCCCATTAACCTTTCTCACCTATCTTTATTACATGACATCTACCAGCCCCATTAACCTTTCTCACCTATCTTTATTACATGACATCTACCAGCCCCATTAACCTTTCTCACCTATCTTTATTACATGACATCTACCAGCCCCATTAACCTTCCTCACCTATCTCTATTACATGACATCTACCACCCCCATTAACCTTCCTCACCTATCTCTATTACATGACATCTACCAGCCCCATTAACCTTCCTCACCTATCTTTATTACATGACATCTACCAGCCCCATTAACCTACCTCACCTATCTCTATTACATGACATCTACCACCCCCATTAACCTTCCTCACCTATCTCTATTACATGACATCTACCAGACCCATTAACCTTCCTCACCTATCTCTATTACATGACATCTACCAGCCCCATTAACCTTTCTCACCTATCTCTATTACATGACATCTACCAGCCCCATTAACCTTCCTCACCTATCTATATTACATGACATCTACCAGCCCCAGTAACCTTCCTCACCTATCTCTATTAAATGACATCTACCAGCCCCATTAACCTTTCTCACCTATCTCTATTACATGACATCTACCAGCCCCATTAACCTTTCTTACCTATCTCTATTACATGACATCTACCAGCCCCATTAACCTTCCTCACCTATCTCTATTACATGACATCTACCAGCCCCATTAACCTTTCTCACCTATCTTTATTACATGACATCTACCAGCCCCATTAACCTTCCTCACCTATCTCTATTACATGACATCTACCAGCCCCATTAACCTTTCTCACCTATCTTTATTACATGACATCTACCAGCCCCATTAACCTTCCTCACCTATCTCTATTACATGACATCTACCAGCCCCATTAACCTTTCTCACCTATCTCTATTACATGACATCTACCAGCCCCATTAACCTTTCTCACCTATCTTTATTACATGACATCTACCAGCCCCATTAACCTTTCTCACCTATCTCTATTACATGACATCTACCACCCCCATTAACCTTCCTCACCTATCTCTATTACATGACATCTACCAGCCCCATTAACCTTTCTCACCTATCTCTATTACATGACATCTACCACCCCCATTAACCTTCCTCACCTATCTCTATTACTTGACATCTACCAGCCCCATTAACCTTTCTCACCTATCTTTATTACATGACATCTACCAGCCCCATTAACCTTCCTCACCTATCTCTATTACATGACATCTACCAGCCCCATTAACCTTTCTCACCTATCTCTATTACATGACATCTACCAGCCCCATTAACCTTCCTCACCTATCTATATTACATGACATCTACCAGCCCCATTAACCTACCTCACCTATCTCTATTACATGACATCTACCAGCCCCATTAACCTTTCTCACCTATCTTTATTACATGACATCTACCAGCCCCATTAACCTTTCTCACCTATCTCTATTACATGACATCTACCAGCCCCATTAACCTTCCTCACCTATCTTTATTACATGACATCTACCAGCCCCATTAACCTTCCTCACCTATCTCTATTACATGACATCTACCAGACCCATTAACCTTCCTCACCTATCTCTATTACATGACATCTACCAGCCCCATTAACCTTCCTCACCTATCTATATTACATGACATCTACCAGCCCCAGTAACCTTCCTCACCTATCTCTATTAAATGACATCTACCAGCCCCATTAACCTTTCTCACCTATCTCTATTACATGACATCTACCAGCCCCATTAACCTTTCTCACCTATCTCTATTACATGACATCTACCACCCCCATTAACCTTCCTCACCTATCTCTATTACATGACATCTACCAGCCCCATTAACCTTCATCACCTATCTCTATTACATGTCATCTACCATCCCCATTAACCTTTCTCACCTATCTCTATTACATGACATCTACCAGCCCCATTAACCTTCCTCACCTATCTCTATTACATGACATCTACCAGCCCCATTAACCTTTCTGACCTATCTCTATTACATGACATCTACCAGCCCCATTAACCTTCCTCACCTATCTCTATTACATGACATCTACCATCCCCATTAACCTTTCTTACCTATCTCTATTAAATGACATCTACCAGCCCCATTAACCTTCCTCACCTATCTCTATTACATAACATCTACCAGCCCCATTAACCTTTCTCACCTATCTCTATTACATGACATCTACCAGCCCCATTAACCTTTCTCACCTATCTTTATTACATGTGATCTACCACCCCCATTAACCTTCCTCACCTATCTCTATTACATGACATCTACCAGCTCCATTAACCTTCCTCACCTATCTCTATTACATGACATCTACCAGCCCCATTAACCTTCCTCACCTATCTCTATTACATGACATCTACCAGCCCCATTAACCTTTCTCACCTATCTCTATTACATGACATCTACCAGCCCCATTAACCTTCCTCACCTATCTATATTACATGACATCTACCAGCCCCATTAACCTATTTCACCTATCTCTATTAAATGACATCTACCAGCCCCATTAACCTTTCTTAGCTATCTTTATTACATGACATCTACCAGCCCCATTAACCTTCCTCACCTATCTCTATTACATAACATCTACCAGCCCCATTAACCTTCCTCACCTATCTTTATTACATGACATCTACCAGCCCCATTAACCTTCCTCACCTATCTCTATTACATGACATCTACCAGCCCCATTAACCTTCCTCACCTATCTCTATTACATGACATCTAGCAGCCCCATTAACCTTCCTCACCTATCTTTATTACATGACATCTACCATCCCCATTAACCTTTCTCACCTATCTCTATTACATGACATCTACCAGCCCCATTAACCTTTCTCACCTATCTTAATTACATGACATCTACCAGCCCCATTAACCTTTCTCACCTAACTTTATTACATGACATCTACCAGCCCCATTAACCTTTCTCACCTATCTTTATTACATGACATCTACCAGCCCCATTAACCTTTCTCACCTATCTCTATTACATGACATCTACCAGCCCCATTAACCTTTCTCACCTATCTTTATTACATGACATCTACCAGCCCCATTAACCTTCCTCACCTATCTCTATTACATGACATCTACCAGCCCCATTAACCTTTCTCACCTATCTCTATTACATGACATCTACCATCCCCATTAACCTTTCTCACCTATCTTTATTACATGACATCTACCAGCCCCATTAACCTTTCTCACCTATCTTTATTACATGACATCTACCAGCCCCATTAACCTTTCTCACCTATCTTTATTACATGACATCTACCAGCCCCATTAACCTTCCTCACCTATCTCTATTACATGACATCTACCACCCCCATTAACCTTCCTCACCTATCTCTATTACATGACATCTACCAGCCCCATTAACCTTTCTCACCTATCTCTATTACATGACATCTACCACCCCCATTAACCTTCCTCACCTATCTCTATTACTTGACATCTACCAGCCCCATTAACCTTTCTCACCTATCTTTATTACATGACATCTACCAGCCCCATTAACCTTCCTCACCTATCTATATTACATGACATCTACCAGCCCCATTAACCTACCTCACCTATCTCTATTACATGACATCTACCAGCCCCATTAACCTTTCTCACCTATCTCTATTACATGACATCTACCAGCCCCATTAACCTTTCTCACCTATCTCTATTACATGACATCTACCAGCCCCATTAACCTTCCTCACCTATCTATATTACATGACATCTACCAGCCCCAGTAACCTTCCTCACCTATCTCTATTAAATGACATCTACCAGCCCCATTAACCTTTCTCACCTATCTCTATTACATGACATCTACCAGCCCCATTAACCTTTCTTACCTATCTCTATTACATGACATCTACCAGCCCCATTAACCTTCCTCACCTATCTCTATTACATGACATCTACCACCCCCATTAACCTTCCTCACCTATCTCTATTACATGACATCTACCAGCCCCATTAACCTTTCTCACCTATCTCTATTACATGACATCTACCACCCCCATTAACCTTTCTCACCTATCTCTATTACATGACATCTACCAGCCCCATTAACCTTTCTCACCTATCTCTATTACATGACATCTACCAGCCCCATTAACCTTCCTCACCTATCTATATTACATGACATCTACCAGCCCCAGTAACCTTCCTCACCTATCTCTATTAAATGACATCTACCAGCCCCATTAACCTTTCTCACCTATCTCTATTACATGACATCTACCAGCCCCATTAACCTTTCTTACCTATCTCTATTACATGACATCTACCAGCCCCATTAACCTTCCTCACCTATCTCTATTACATGACATCTACCAGCCCCATTAACCTTTCTCACCTATCTTTATTACATGACATCTACCAGCCCCATTAACCTTCCTCACCTATCTCTATTACATGACATCTACCAGCCCCATTAACCTTTCTCACCTATCTTTATTACATGACATCTACCAGCCCCATTAACCTTCCTCACCTATCTCTATTACATGACATCTACCAGCCCCATTAACCTTTCTCACCTATCTCTATTACATGACATCTACCAGCCCCATTAACCTTTCTCACCTATCTTTATTACATGACATCTACCAGCCCCATTAACCTTTCTCACCTATCTCTATTACATGACATCTACCACCCCCATTAACCTTCCTCACCTATCTCTATTACATGACATCTACCAGCCCCATTAACCTTTCTCACCTATCTCTATTACATGACATCTACCACCCCCATTAACCTTCCTCACCTATCTCTATTACTTGACATCTACCAGCCCCATTAACCTTTCTCACCTATCTTTATTACATGACATCTACCAGCCCCATTAACCTTCCTCACCTATCTCTATTACATGACATCTACCAGCCCCATTAACCTTTCTCACCTATCTCTATTACATGACATCTACCAGCCCCATTAACCTTCCTCACCTATCTATATTACATGACATCTACCAGCCCCATTAACCTACCTCACCTATCTCTATTACATGACATCTACCAGCCCCATTAACCTTTCTCACCTATCTTTATTACATGACATCTACCAGCCCCATTAACCTTTCTCACCTATCTCTATTACATGACATCTACCAGCCCCATTAACCTTCCTCACCTATCTTTATTACATGACATCTACCAGCCCCATTAACCTTCCTCACCTATCTCTATTACATGACATCTACCAGACCCATTAACCTTCCTCACCTATCTCTATTACATGACATCTACCAGCCCCATTAACCTTCCTCACCTATCTATATTACATGACATCTACCAGCCCCAGTAACCTTCCTCACCTATCTCTATTAAATGACATCTACCAGCCCCATTAACCTTTCTCACCTATCTCTATTACATGACATCTACCAGCCCCATTAACCTTTCTCACCTATCTCTATTACATGACATCTACCACCCCCATTAACCTTCCTCACCTATCTCTATTACATGACATCTACCAGCCCCATTAACCTTCATCACCTATCTCTATTACATGTCATCTACCATCCCCATTAACCTTTCTCACCTATCTCTATTACATGACATCTACCAGCCCCATTAACCTTCCTCACCTATCTCTATTACATGACATCTACCAGCCCCATTAACCTTTCTGACCTATCTCTATTACATGACATCTACCAGCCCCATTAACCTTCCTCACCTATCTCTATTACATGACATCTACCATCCCCATTAACCTTTCTTACCTATCTCTATTAAATGACATCTACCAGCCCCATTAACCTTCCTCACCTATCTCTATTACATAACATCTACCAGCCCCATTAACCTTTCTCACCTATCTCTATTACATGACATCTACCAGCCCCATTAACCTTTCTCACCTATCTTTATTACATGTGATCTACCACCCCCATTAACCTTCCTCACCTATCTCTATTACATGACATCTACCAGCTCCATTAACCTTCCTCACCTATCTCTATTACATGACATCTACCAGCCCCATTAACCTTCCTCACCTATCTCTATTACATGACATCTACCAGCCCCATTAACCTTTCTCACCTATCTCTATTACATGACATCTACCAGCCCCATTAACCTTCCTCACCTATCTATATTACATGACATCTACCAGCCCCATTAACCTATTTCACCTATCTCTATTAAATGACATCTACCAGCCCCATTAACCTTTCTTAGCTATCTTTATTACATGACATCTACCAGCCCCATTAACCTTCCTCACCTATCTCTATTACATAACATCTACCAGCCCCATTAACCTTCCTCACCTATCTTTATTACATGACATCTACCAGCCCCATTAACCTTCCTCACCTATCTCTATTACATGACATCTACCAGCCCCATTAACCTTCCTCACCTATCTCTATTACATGACATCTAGCAGCCCCATTAACCTTCCTCACCTATCTTTATTACATGACATCTACCATCCCCATTAACCTTTCTCACCTATCTCTATTACATGACATCTACCAGCCCCATTAACCTTTCTCACCTATCTTAATTACATGACATCTACCAGCCCCATTAACCTTTCTCACCTAACTTTATTACATGACATCTACCAGCCCCATTAACCTTTCTCACCTATCTTTATTACATGACATCTACCAGCCCCATTAACCTTTCTCACCTATCTCTATTACATGACATCTACCAGCCCCATTAACCTTTCTCACCTATCTTAATTACATGACATCTACCAGCCCCATTAACCTTCCTCACCTATCTCTATTACATGACATCTACCAGCCCCATTAACCTTTCTCACCTATCTCTATTACATGACATCTACCATCCCCATTAACCTTTCTCACCTATCTTTATTACATGACATCTACCAGCCCCATTAACCTTTCTCACCTATCTTTATTACATGACATCTACCAGCCCCATTAACCTTTCTCACCTATCTTTATTACATGACATCTACCAGCCCCATTAACCTTCCTCACCTATCTCTATTACATGACATCTACCACCCCCATTAACCTTCCTCACCTATCTCTATTACATGACATCTACCAGCCCCATTAACCTTTCTCACCTATCTCTATTACATGACATCTACCACCCCCATTAACCTTCCTCACCTATCTCTATTACTTGACATCTACCAGCCCCATTAACCTTTCTCACCTATCTTTATTACATGACATCTACCAGCCCCATTAACCTTCCTCACCTATCTATATTACATGACATCTACCAGCCCCATTAACCTACCTCACCTATCTCTATTACATGACATCTACCAGCCCCATTAACCTTTCTCACCTATCTCTATTACATGACATCTACCAGCCCCATTAACCTTTCTCACCTATCTCTATTACATGACATCTACCAGCCCCATTAACCTTCCTCACCTATCTATATTACATGACATCTACCAGCCCCAGTAACCTTCCTCACCTATCTCTATTAAATGACATCTACCAGCCCCATTAACCTTTCTCACCTATCTCTATTACATGACATCTACCAGCCCCATTAACCTTTCTTACCTATCTCTATTACATGACATCTACCAGCCCCATTAACCTTCCTCACCTATCTCTATTACATGACATCTACCACCCCCATTAACCTTCCTCACCTATCTCTATTACATGACATCTACCAGCCCCATTAACCTTTCTCACCTATCTCTATTACATGACTTCTACCACCCCCATTAACCTTTCTCACCTATCTCTATTACATGACATCTACCAGCCCCATTAACCTTTCTCACCTATCTCTATTACATGACATCTACCAGCCCCATTAACCTTCCTCACCTATCTATATTACATGACATCTACCAGCCCCAGTAACCTTCCTCACCTATCTCTATTAAATGACATCTACCAGCCCCATTAACCTTTCTCACCTATCTCTATTAAATGACATCTACCAGCCCCATTAACCTTTCTCACCTATCTCTATTACATGACATCTACCAGCCCCATTAACCTTCCTCACCTATCTCTATTACATGACATCTACCAGCCCCATTAACCTTTCTCACCTATCTTTATTACATGACATCTACCAGCCCCATTAACCTTCCTCACCTATCTCTATTACATGACATCTACCAGCCCCATTAACCTTTCTCACCTATCTTTATTACATGACATCTACCAGCCCCATTAACCTTCCTCACCTATCTCTATTACATGACATCTACCAGCCCCATTAACCTTTCTCACCTATCTCTATTACATGACATCTACCAGCCCCATTAACCTTTCTCACCTATCTTTATTACATGACATCTACCAGCCCCATTAACCTTTCTCACCTATCTCTATTACATGACATCTACCACCCCCATTAACCTTCCTCACCTATCTCTATTACATGACATCTACCAGCCCCATTAACCTTTCTCACCTATCTCTATTACATGACATCTACCACCCCCATTAACCTTCCTCACCTATCTCTATTACTTGACATCTACCAGCCCCATTAACCTTTCTCACCTATCTTTATTACATGACATCTACCAGCCCCATTAACCTTTCTCACCTATCTCTATTACATGACATCTACCAGCCCCATTAACCTTTCTCACCTATCTCTATTACATGACATCTACCAGCCCCATTAACCTTCCTCACCTATCTTTATTACATGACATCTACCAGCCCCATTAACCTTCCTCACCTATCTCTATTACATGACATCTAGCAGAACCATTAACCTTCCTCACATATCTCTATTACATGACATCTACCAGCCCCATTAACCTTCCTCACCTATCTTTATTACATGACATCTACCAGCCCCATTAACCTTCCTCACCTATCTCTATTACATGACATCTAGCAGACCCATTAACCTTCCTCACATATCTCTATTACATGACATCTACCAGCCCCATTAACCTTCCTCACCTATCTATATTACATGACATCTACCAGCCCCATTAACCTTCCTCACCTATCTCTATTACATTGACATCTACCTGCCCCATTAACCTTTCTCACCTATCTCTATTACATGACATCTACCAGCCCCATTAACCTTTCTCACCTATCTCTATTACATGACATCTACCACCCCCATTAATCTTTCTCACCTATCTCTATTACATGACATCTACCAGCCCCATTAACCTTTCTCACCTATCTTTATTACATGACATCTACCAGCCCCATTAACCTTCCTCACCTATCTCTATTACATGACATCTACCAGCCCCATTAACCTTCCTCACCTATCTCTATTACATGACATCTACCAGCCCCATTAACCTTTCTTACCTATCTCTATTACATGACATCTTCCAGCCCCATTAACCTTTCTTACCTATCTCTATTACATGACATCTACCAGCCCCATTAACCTTCGTCACCTATCTCTATTACATGCCATCTACCAGCCCCATTAACCTTCATAACCTATCTCTATTACATGACATCTACCAGCCCCATTAACCTTCCTCACCTATCTCTATTACAGGACATCTACCAGCCCCATTAACCTTCCTCACCTATCTCTATTACATGACATCTTCCAGCCCCATTAACCTTCCTCACCTATCTCTATTACATGATATCTACCAGCCCCATTAACCTTTCTCACCTATCTCTATTACATGACATCTACCAGCCCCATTAACCTTTTTCACCTATCTCTATTACATGACATCTACCAGCCCCATTAACCTTCCTCACCTATCTTTATTACATGACATCTACCGGCCCCATTAACCTTCCTCACCTATCCCTATTACATGACATCTACCAGCCCCATTAACCTTTCTCACCTATCTCTATTACATGACATCTACCAGCCCCTGTAACCTTTCTCACCTATCTTTATTACATGACATCTACCAGCCCCATTAACCTTCCTCACCTATCTCTATTACATGACATCTACCAGCCCCATTAACCTTTCTCACCTATCTCTATTACATGACATCTACCAGCCCCATTAACCTTTCTCACCTATCTTTATTACATGACATCTACCAGCCCCATTAACCTTTCTCACCTATCTTTATTACATGACATCTACCAGCCCCATTAACCTTTCTCACCTATCTTTATTACATGACATCTACCAGCCCCATTAACCTTCCTCACCTATCTCTATTACATGACATCTACCAGCCCCATTAACCTTTCTCACCTATCTCTATTACATGACATCTACCAGCCCCATTAACCTTTCTCACCTATCTTTATTACATGACATCTACCAGCCCCATTAACCTTTCTCACCTATCTTTATTACATGACATCTACCAGCCCCATTAATCTTTCTCACCTATCTTTATTACATGACATCTACCAGCCCCATTAACCTTTCTCACCTATCTTTATTACATGACATCTACCAGCCCCATTAACCTTCCTCACCTATCTCTATTACATGACATCTACCAGCCCCATTAACCTTTCTCACCTATCTCTATTACATGACATCTACCAGCCCCATTAACCTTTCTCACCTATCTTTATTACATGACATCTACCAGCCCCATTAACCTTTCTCACCTATCTCTATTACATGACATCTACCAGCCCCATTAACCTTTCTCACCTATCTTTATTACATGACATCTACCAGCCCCATTAACCTTTCTCACCTATCTTTATTACATGACATCTACCAGCCCCATTAACCTTCCTCACCTATCTCTATTACATGACATCTACCAGCCCCATTAACCTTCATCACCTATCTCTATTACATGTCATCTACCATCCCCATTAACCTTTCTCACCTATCTCTATTACATGACATCTACCAGCCCCATTAACCTTCCTCACCTATCTCTATTACATGACATCTACCAGCCCCATTAACCTTTCTCACCTATCTCTATTACATGACATCTACCAGCCCCATTAACCTTCCTCACCTATCTCTATTACATGACATCTACCAGCCCCATTAACCTTTCTCACCTATATTTATTACATGACATCTACCAGCCCCATTAACCTTCCTCACCTATCTCTATTACATGACATCTACCAGCCCCATTAACCTTTCTCACCTATCTCTATTACATGACATCTACCAGCCCCATTAACCTTTCTCACCTATCTCTATTACACGACATCTACCAGCCCCATTAACCTTCCTCACCTATCTCTATTACATGACATCTACCAGCCCCATTAACCTTCATCACCTATCTCTATTACATGTCATCTACCATCCCCATTAACCTTTCTCACCTATCTCTATTACATGACATCTACCAGCCCCATTAACCTTCCTCACCTATCTCTATTACATGACATCTACCAGCCCCATTAACCTTTCTGACCTATCTCTATTACATGACATCTACCAGCCCCATTAACCTTCCTCACCTATCTCTATTACATGACATCTACCAGCCCCATTAACCTTTCTGACCTATCTCTATTACATGACATCTACCAGCCCCATTAACCTTCCTCACCTATCTCTATTACATGACATCTACCATCCCCATTAACCTTTCTTACCTATCTCTATTAAATGACATCTACCAGCCCCATTAACCTTCCTCACCTATCTCTATTACATGACATCTACCAGCCCCATTAACCTTTCTCACCTATCTCTATTACATGACATCTACCAGCCCCATTAACCTTTCTCACCTATCTTTATTACATGTGATCTACCACCCCCATTAACCTTCCTCACCTATCTCTATTACATGACATCTACCAGCCCCATTAACCTTCCTCACCTATCTCTATTACATGACATCTACCAGCCCCATTAACCTTTCTCACCTATCTCTATTACATGACATCTACCAGCCCCATTAACCTTCCTCACCTATCTATATTACATGACATCTACCAGCCCCATTAACCTATTTCACCTATCTCTATTAAATGACATCTACCAGCCCCATTAACCTTTCTTACCTATCTTTATTACATGACATCTACCAGCCCCATTAACCTTTCTCACCTATCTCTATTACATGACATCTACCAGCCCCATTAACCTTTCTCACCTATCTCTATTACATGACATCTACCAGCCCCATTGACCTTCCTCACCTATCTATATTACATGACATCTACCAGCCCCAGTAACCTTCCTCACCTATCTCTATTAAATGACATCTACCAGCCCCATTAACCTTTCTCACCTATCTCTATTACATGACATCTACCAGCCCCATTAACCTTTCTTACCTATCTCTATTACATGACATCTACCAGCCCCATTAACCTTCCTCACCTATCTCTATTACATGACATCTACCAGCCCCATTAACCTTTCTCACCTATCTTTATTACATGACATCTACCAGCCCCATTAACCTTCCTCACCTATCTCTATTACATGACATCTACCAGCCCCATTAACCTTTCTCACCTATCTTTATTACATGACATCTACCAGCCCCATTAACCTTCCTCACCTATCTCTATTACATGACATCTACCAGCCCCATTAACCTTTCTCACCTATCTCTATTACATGACATCTACCAGCCCCATTAACCTTTCACACCTATCTTTATTACATGACATCTACCAGCCCCATTAACCTTTCTCACCTATCTCTATTACATGACATCTACCACCCCCATTAACCTTCCTCACCTATCTCTATTACATGACATCTACCAGCCCCATTAACCTTTCTCACCTATCTCTATTACATGACATCTACCACCCCCATTAACCTTCCTCACCTATCTCTATTACTTGACATCTACCAGCCCCATTAACCTTTCTCACCTATCTTTATTACATGACATCTACCAGCCCCATTAACCTTTCTCACCTATCTCTATTACATGACATCTACCAGCCCCATTAACCTTTCTCACCTATCTCTATTACATGACATCTACCAGCCCCATTAACCTTCCTCACCTATCTTTATTACATGACATCTACCAGCCCCATTAACCTTCCTCACCTATCTCTATTACATGACATCTAGCAGACCCATTAACCTTCCTCACATATCTCTATTACATGACATCTACCAGCCCCATTAACCTTCCTCACCTATCTTTATTACATGACATCTACCAGCCCCATTAACCTTCCTCACCTATCTCTATTACATGACATCTAGCAGACCCATTAACCTTCCTCACATATCTCTATTACATGACATCTACCAGCCCCATTAACCTTCCTCACCTATCTATATTACATGACATCTACCAGCCCCATTAACCTTCCTCACCTATCTCTATTACATTGACATCTACCTGCCCCATTAACCTTTCTCACCTATCTCTATTACATGACATCTACCAGCCCCATTAACCTTTCTCACCTATCTCTATTACATGACATCTACCACCCCCATTAACCTTTCTCACCTATCTCTATTACATGACATCTACCAGCCCCATTAACCTTTCTCACCTATCTTTATTACATGACATCTACCAGCCCCATTAACCTTCCTCACCTATCTCTATTACATGACATCTACCAGCCCCATTAACCTTCCTCACCTATCTCTATTACATGACATCTACCAGCCCCATTAACCTTTCTTACCTATCTCTATTACATGACATCTTCCAGCCCCATTAACCTTTCTTACCTATTTCTATTACATGACATCTACCAGCCCCATTAACCTTCGTCACCTATCTCTATTACATGCCATCTACCAGCCCCATTAACCTTCATAACCTATCTCTATTACATGACATCTACCAGCCCCATTAACCTTCCTCACCTATCTCTATTACAGGACATCTACCAGCCCCATTAACCTTCCTCACCTATCTCTATTACATGACATCTACCAGCCCCATTAACCTTCCTCACCTATCTCTATTACATGATATCTACCAGCCCCATTAACCTTTCTCACCTATCTCTATTACATGACATCTACCAGCCCCATTAACCTTTTTCACCTATCTCTATTACATGACATCTACCAGCCCCATTAACCTTCCTCACCTATCTTTATTACACGACATCTACCGGCCCCATTAACCTTCCTCACCTATCCCTATTACATGACATCTACCAGCCCCATTAACCTTTCTCACCTATCTCTATTACATGACATCTACCAGCCCCTGTAACCTTTCTCACCTATCTTTATTACATGACATCTACCAGCCCCATTAACCTTCCTCACCTATCTCTATTACATGACATCTACCAGCCCCATTAACCTTTCTCACCTATCTCTATTACATGACATCTACCAGCCCCATTAACCTTTCTCACCTATCTTTATTACATGACATCTACCAGCCCCATTAACCTTTCTCACCTATCTTTATTACATGACATCTACCAGCCCCATTAACCTTTCTCACCTATCTTTATTACATGACATCTACCAGCCCCATTAACCTTCCTCACCTATCTCTATTACATGACATCTACCAGCCCCATTAACCTTTCTCACCTATCTCTATTACATGACATCTACCAGCCCCATTAACCTTTCTCACCTATCTTTATTACATGACATCTACCAGCCCCATTAACCTTTCTCACCTATCTTTATTACATGACATCTACCAGCCCCATTAACCTTTCTCACCTATCTTTATTACATGACATCTACCAGCCCCATTAACCTTTCTCACCTATCTTTATTACATGACATCTACCAGCCCCATTAACCTTCCTCACCTATCTCTATTACATGACATCTACCAGCCCCATTAACCTTTCTCACCTATCTCTATTACATGACATCTACCAGCCCCATTAACCTTTCTCACCTATCTTTATTACATGACATCTACCAGCCCCATTAACCTTTCTCACCTATCTCTATTACATGACATCTACCAGCCCCATTAACCTTTCTCACCTATCTTTATTACATGACATCTACCAGCCCCATTAACCTTTCTCACCTATCTTTATTACATGACATCTACCAGCCCCATTAACCTTCCTCACCTATCTCTATTACATGACATCTACCAGCCCCATTAACCTTCATCACCTATCTCTATTACATGTCATCTACCATCCCCATTAACCTTTCTCACCTATCTCTATTACATGACATCTACCAGCCCCATTAACCTTCCTCACCTATCTCTATTACATGACATCTACCAGCCCCATTAACCTTTCTCACCTATCTCTATTACATGACATCTACCAGCCCCATTAACCTTCCTCACCTATCTCTATTACATGACATCTACCAGCCCCATTAACCTTTCTCGCCTATCTTTATTACATGACATCTACCAGCCCCATTAACCTTCCTCACCAATCTCTATTACATGACATCTACCAGCCCCATTAACCTTTCTCACCTATCTCTATTACATGACATCTACCAGCCCCATTAACCTTTCTCACCTATCTCTATTACACGACATCTACCAGCCCCATTAACCTTCCTCACCTATCTCTATTACATGACATCTACCAGCCCCATTAACCTTCATCACCTATCTCTATTACATGTCATCTACCATCCCCATTAACCTTTCTCACCTATCTCTATTACATGACATCTACCAGCCCCATTAACCTTCCTCACCTATCTCTATTACATGACATCTACCAGCCCCATTAACCTTTCTGACCTATCTCTATTACATGACATCTACCAGCCCCATTAACCTTCCTCACCTATCTCTATTACATGACATCTACCATCCCCATTAACCTTTCTTACCTATCTCTATTAAATGACATCTACCAGCCCCATTAACCTTCCTCACCTATCTCTATTACATGACATCTACCAGCCCCATTAACCTTTCTCACCTATCTCTATTACATGACATCTACCAGCCCCATTAACCTTTCTCTCCTATCTTTATTACATGTGATCTACCACCCCCATTAACCTTCCTCACCTATCTCTATTACATGACATCTACCAGCTCCATTAACCTTCCTCACCTATCTCTATTACATGACATCTACCAGCCCCATTAACCTTCCTCACCTATCTCTATTACATGACATCTACCAGCCCCATTAACCTTTCTCACCTATCTCTATTACATGACATCTACCAGCCCCATTAACCTTCCTCACCTATCTATATTACATGACATCTACCAGCCCCATTAACCTATTTCACCTATCTCTATTAAATGACATCTACCAGCCCCATTAACCTTTCTTACCTATCTTTATTACATGACATCTACCAGCCCCATTAACCTTTCTCACCTATCTCTATTACATGACATCTACCAGCCCCATTAACCTTCCTCACCTATCTTTATTACATGACATCTACCAGCCCCATTAACCTTCCTCACCTATCTCTATTACATGACATCTACCAGCCCCATTAACCTTCCTCACCTATCTCTATTACATGACATCTACCAGCCCCATTAACCTTCCTCACCTATCTCTATTACATGTCATCTACCATCCCCATTAACCTTTCTCACCTATCTCTATTACATGACATCTACCAGCCCCATTAACCTTCCTCACCTATCTCTATTAGATGACATCTACCAGCCCCATTAACCTTTCTGTCCTATCTCTATTACATGACATCTACCAGCCCCATTAACCTTCCTCACCTATCTCTATTACATGACATCTAGCAGCCCCATTAACCTTCCTCACCTATCTTTATTACATGACATCTACCATCCCCATTAACCTTTCTCACCTATCTCTATTACATGACATCTACCAGCCCCATTAACCTTTCTCACCTATCTTAATTACATGACATCTACCAGCCCCATTAACCTTTCTCACCTATCTTTATTACATGACATCTACCAGCCCCATTAACCTTTCTCACCTATCTTTATTACATGACATCTACCAGCCCCATTAACCTTTCTCACCTATCTCTATTACATGACATCTACCAGCCCCATTAACCTTTCTCACCTATCTTTATTACATGACATCTACCAGCCCCATTAACCTTCCTCACCTATCTTTATTACATGACATCTACCAGCCCCATTAACCTTCCTCACCTATCTCTATTACATGACATCTACCAGCCCCATTAACCTTTCTCACCTATCTCTATTACATGACATCTACCATCCCCATTAACCTTTCTCACCTATCTTTATTACATGACATCTACCAGCCCCATTAACCTTTCTCACCTATCTCTATTACATGACATATACCACCCCCATTAACCTTCCTCACCTATCTCTATTACATGACATCTACCAGCCCCATTAACCTTTCTCACCTATCTCTATTACATGACATCTACCACCCCCATTAACCTTCCTCACCTATCTCTATTACTTGACATCTACCAGCCCCATTAACCTTTCTCACCTATCTTTATTACATGACATCTACCAGCCCCATTAACCTTCCTCACCTATCTCTATTACATGACATCTACCAGCCCCATTAACCTTTCTCACCTATCTCTATTACATGACATCTACCAGCCCCATTAACCTTCCTCACCTATCTATATTACATGACATCTACCAGCCCCATTAACCTACCTCACCTATCTCTATTACATGACATCTACCAGCCCCATTAACCTTTCTCACCTATCTTTATTACATGACATCTACCAGCCCCATTAACCTTTCTCACCTATCTCTATTACATGACATCTACCAGCCCCATTAACCTTCCTCACCTATCTTTATTACATGACATCTACCAGCCCCATTAACCTTCCTCACCTATCTCTATTACATGACATCTACCAGACCCATTAACCTTCCTCACCTATCTCTATTACATGACATCTACCAGCCCCATTAACCTTCCTCACCTATCTCTATTACATGACATCTACCAGCCCCAGTAACCTTCCTCACCTATCTCTATTAAATGACATCTACCAGCCCCATTAACCTTTCTCACCTATCTCTATTACATGACATCTACCAGCCCCATTAACCTTTCTTACCTATCTCTATTACATGACATCTACCAGCCCTATTAACCTTCCTCACCTATCTCTATTACATGACATCTACCAGCCCCATTAACCTTTCTCACCTATCTTTATTACATGACATCTACCAGCCCCATTAACCTTCCTCACCTATCTCTATTACATGACATCTACCAGCCCCATTAACCTTTCTCACCTATCTTTATTACATGACATCTACCAGCCCCATTAACCTTCCTCACCTATCTCTATTACATGACATCTACCAGCCCCATTAACCTTCCTCACCTATCTCTATTACATGACATCTACCAGCCCCATTAACCTTCCTCACCTATCTCTATTACATGACATCTACCAGCCCCATTAACCTTTCTGACCTATCTCTATTACATGACATCTACCAGCCCCATTAACCTTCCTCACCTATCTTTATTACATGACATCTACCAACCCCATTAACCTTTCTCACCTATCTCTATTACATGACATCTACCAGCCGCATTAACCTTTCTCACCTATCTTAATTACATGACATCTACCAGCCCCATTAACCTTTCTCACCTATCTTTATTACATGACATCTACCAGACCCATTAACCTTTCTCACCTATCTTTATTACATGACATCTACCAGCCCCATTAACCTTTCTCACCTATCTCTATTACATGACATCTACCAGCCCCATTAACCTTTCTCACCTATCTTTATTACATGACATCTACCAGCCCCATTAACCTTTCTCACCTATCTCTATTACATGACATCTACCACCCCCATTAACCTTCCTCACCTATCTCTATTACATGACATCTACCAGCCCCATTAACCTTTCTCACCTATCTTTATTACATGACATCTACCAGCCCATTAACCTTCCTCGCCTATCTCTATTACATGACATCTACCACCCCCATTAACCTTCCTCACCTATCTCTATTACATGACATCTACCAGCTCCATTAACCTTCCTCACCTATCTCTATTACATGACATCTACCAGCCCCATTAACCTTCCTCACCTATCTCTATTACATGACATCTACCAGCCCCATTAACCTTTCTCACCTATCTCTATTACATGACATCTACCAGCCCCATTAACCTTCCTCACCTATCTATATTACATGACATCTACCAGCCCCATTAACCTATTTCACCTATCTCTATTAAATGACATCTACCAGCCCCATTAACCTTTCTTACCTATCTTTATTACATGACATCTACCAGCCCCATTAACCTTTCTCACCTATCTCTATTACATGACATCTACCAGCCCCATTAACCTTCCTCACCTATCTTTATTACATGACATCTACCAGCCCCATTAACCTTCCTCACCTATCTCTATTACATGACATCTACCAGCCCCATTAACCTTCCTCACCTATCTCTATTACATGACATCTACCAGCCCCATTAACCTTCCTCACCTATCTCTATTACATGTCATCTACCATCCCCATTAACCTTTCTCACCTATCTCTATTACATGACATCTACCAGCCCCATTAACCTTCCTCACCTATCTCTATTAGATGACATCTACCAGCCCCATTAACCTTTCTGTCCTATCTCTATTACATGACATCTACCAGCCCCATTAACCTTCCTCACCTATCTCTATTACATGACATCTAGCAGCCCCATTAACCTTCCTCACCTATCTTTATTACATGACATCTACCATCCCCATTAACCTTTCTCACCTATCTCTATTACATGACATCTACCAGCCCCATTAACCTTTCTCACCTATCTTAATTACATGACATCTACCAGCCCCATTAACCTTTCTCACCTATCTTTATTACATGACATCTACCAGCCCCATTAACCTTTCTCACCTATCTTTATTACATGACATCTACCAGCCCCATTAACCTTTCTCACCTATCTCTATTACATGACATCTACCAGCCCCATTAACCTTTCTCACCTATCTTTATTACATGACATCTACCAGCCCCATTAACCTTCCTCACCTATCTCTATTACATGACATCTACCAGCCCCATTAACCTTTCTCACCTATCTCTATTACATGACATCTACCATCCCCATTAACCTTTCTCACCTATCTTTATTACATGACATCTACCAGCCCCATTAACCTTTCTCACCTATCTCTATTACATGACATATACCACCCCCATTAACCTTCCTCACCTATCTCTATTACATGACATCTACCAGCCCCATTAACCTTTCTCACCTATCTCTATTACATGACATCTACCACCCCCATTAACCTTCCTCACCTATCTCTATTACTTGACATCTACCAGCCCCATTAACCTTTCTCACCTATCTTTATTACATGACATCTACCAGCCCCATTAACCTTCCTCACCTATCTCTATTACATGACATCTACCAGCCCCATTAACCTTTCTCACCTATCTCTATTACATGACATCTACCAGCCCCATTAACCTTCCTCACCTATCTATATTACATGACATCTACCAGCCCCATTAACCTACCTCACCTATCTCTATTACATGACATCTACCAGCCCCATTAACCTTTCTCACCTATCTTTATTACATGACATCTACCAGCCCCATTAACCTTTCTCACCTATCTCTATTACATGACATCTACCAGCCCCATTAACCTTCCTCACCTATCTTTATTACATGACATCTACCAGCCCCATTAACCTTCCTCACCTATCTCTATTACATGACATCTACCAGACCCATTAACCTTCCTCACCTATCTCTATTACATGACATCTACCAGCCCCATTAACCTTCCTCACCTATCTCTATTACATGACATCTACCAGCCCCAGTAACCTTCCTCACCTATCTCTATTAAATGACATCTACCAGCCCCATTAACCTTTCTCACCTATCTCTATTACATGACATCTACCAGCCCTATTAACCTTCCTCACCTATCTCTATTACATGACATCTACCAGCCCCATTAACCTTTCTCACCTATCTTTATTACATGACATCTACCAGCCCCATTAACCTTCCTCACCTATCTCTATTACATGACATCTACCAGCCCCATTAACCTTTCTCACCTATCTTTATTACATGACATCTACCAGCCCCATTAACCTTCCTCACCTATCTCTATTACATGACATCTACCAGCCCCATTAACCTTCCTCACCTATCTCTATTACATGACATCTACCAGCCCCATTAACCTTCCTCACCTATCTCTATTACATGACATCTACCAGCCCCATTAACCTTTCTGACCTATCTCTATTACATGACATCTACCAGCCCCATTAACCTTCCTCACCTATCTCTATTACATGACATCTAGCAGCCCCATTAACCTTCCTCACCTATCTTTATTACATGACATCTACCAACCCCATTAACCTTTCTCACCTATCTCTATTACATGACATCTACCAGCCCCATTAACCTTTCTCACCTATCTTAATTACATGACATCTACCAGCCCCATTAACCTTTCTCACCTATCTTTATTACATGACATCTACCAGACCCATTAACCTTTCTCACCTATCTTTATTACATGACATCTACCAGCCCCATTAACCTTTCTCACCTATCTCTATTACATGACATCTACCAGCCCCATTAACCTTTCTCACCTATCTTTATTACATGACATCTACCAGCCCCATTAACCTTTCTCACCTATCTCTATTACATGACATCTACCACCCCCATTAACCTTCCTCACCTATCTCTATTACATGACATCTACCAGCCCCATTAACCTTTCTCACCTATCTTTATTACATGACATCTACCAGCCCATTAACCTTCCTCGCCTATCTCTATTACATGACATCTACCAGCCCCATTAACCTTTCTCACCTATCTCTATTACATGACATCTACCAGCCCCATTAACCTTCCTCACCTATCTTTATTACATGACATCTACCAGCCCCATTAACCTTCCTCACCTATCTATATTACATGACATCTACCAGCCCCATTAACCTTCCTCACCTATCTCTATTACATTGACATCTACCTGCCCCATTAACCTTTCTCACCTATCTCTATTACATGACATCTACCAGCCCCATTAACCTTTCTCACCTATCTCTATTACATGACATCTACCAGCCCCATTAACCTTTCTCACCTATCTCTATTACATGACATCTACCACCCCCATTAACCTTTCTCACCTATCTCTATTACATGACATCTACCAGCCCCATTAACCTTTCTCACCTATCTTTATTACATGACATCTACCAGCCCCATTAACCTTCCTCACCTATCTCTATTACATGACATCTACCAGCCCCATTAACCTTTCTTACCTATCTCTATTAAATGACATCTTCCAGCCCCATTAACCTTTCTTACCTATCTCTATTACATGACATCTACCAGCCCCATTAACCTTCGTCACCTATCTCTATTACATGCCATCTACCAGCCCCATTAACCTTCATAACCTATCTCTATTACATGACATCTACCAGCCCCATTAACCTTCCTCACCTATTTCTATTACAGGACATCTACCAGCCCCATTAATCTTCCTCACCTATCTCTATTACATGACATCTACCAGCCCTATTAACCTTCCTCACCTATCTCTATTACATGATATCTACCAGCCCCATTAACCTTTCTCACCTATCTCTATTACATGACATCTACCAGCCCCATTAACCTTTTTCACCTATCTCTATTACATGACATCTACCAGCCCCATTAACCTTCCTCACCTATCTTTATTACATGACATCTACCGGCCCCATTAACCTTCCTCACCTATCCCTATTACATGACATCTACCAGCCCCATTAACCTTTCTCACCTATCTCTATTACATGACATCTACCAGCCCCTGTAACCTTTCTCACCTATCTTTATTACATGACATCTACCAGCCCCATTAACCTTCCTCACCTATCTCTATTACATGACATCTACCAGCCCCATTAACCTTTCTCACCTATCTCTATTACATGACATCTACCAGCCCCTGTAACCTTTCTCACCTATCTTTATTACATGACATCTACCAGCCCCATTAACCTTCCTCATCTATCTCTATTACATGACATCTACCAGCCCCATTAACCTTTCTCACCTATCTCTATTACATGACATCTACCAGCCCCATTAACCTTTCTCACCTATCTCTATTACATGACATCTACCAGCCCCATTAACCTTCCTCACCTATCTCTATTACATGACATCTACCAGCCCCATTAACCTTTCTCACCTATCTTTATTACATGACATCTACCAGCCCATTAACCTTCCTCGCCTATCTCTATTACATGACATCTACCAGCCCCATTAACCTTTCTCACCTATCTCTATTACATGACATCTACCAGCCCCATTAACCTTCCTCACCTATCTTTATTACATGACATCTACCAGCCCCATTAACCTTCCTCACCTATCTATATTACATGACATCTACCAGCCCCATTAACCTTCCTCACCTATCTCTATTACATTGACATCTACCTGCCCCATTAACCTTTCTCACCTATCTCTATTACATGACATCTACCAGCCCCATTAACCTTTCTCACCTATCTCTATTACATGACATCTACCAGCCCCATTAACCTTTCTCACCTATCTCTATTACATGACATCTACCACCCCCATTAACCTTTCTCACCTATCTCTATTACATGACATCTACCAGCCCCATTAACCTTTCTCACCTATCTTTATTACATGACATCTACCATCCCCATTAACCTTCCTCACCTATCTCTATTACATGACATCTACCAGCCCCATTAACCTTTCTTACCTATCTCTATTAAATGACATCTTCCAGCCCCATTAACCTTTCTTACCTATCTCTATTACATGACATCTACCAGCCCCATTAACCTTCGTCACCTATCTCTATTACATGCCATCTACCAGCCCCATTAACCTTCATAACCTATCTCTATTACATGACATCTACCAGCCCCATTAACCTTCCTCACCTATCTCTATTACAGGACATCTACCAGCCCCATTAATCTTCCTCACCTATCTCTATTACATGACATCTACCAGCCCCATTAACCTTCCTCACCTATCTCTATTACATGATATCTACCAGCCCCATTAACCTTTCTCACCTATCTCTATTACATGACATCTACCAGCCCCATTAACCTTTTTCACCTATCTCTATTACATGACATCTACCAGCCCCATTAACCTTCCTCACCTATCTTTATTACATGACATCTACCGGCCCCATTAACCTTCCTCACCTATCCCTATTACATGACATCTACCAGCCCCATTAACCTTTCTCACCTATCTCTATTACATGACATCTACCAGCCCCTGTAACCTTTCTCACCTATCTTTATTACATGACATCTACCAGCCCCATTAACCTTCCTCACCTATCTCTATTACATGACATCTACCAGCCCCATTAACCTTTCTCACCTATCTCTATTACATGACATCTACCAGCCCCTGTAACCTTTCTCACCTATCTTTATTACATGACATCTACCAGCCCCATTAACCTTCCTCATCTATCTCTATTACATGACATCTACCAGCCCCATTAACCTTTCTCACCTATCTCTATTACATGACATCTACCAGCCCCATTAACCTTTCTCACCTATCTCTATTACATGACATCTACCAGCCCCATTAACCTTCCTCACCTATCTCTATTACATGACATCTACCAGCCCCATTAACCTTCATCACCTATCTCTATTACATGTCATCTACCATCCCCATTAACCTTTCTCACCTATCTCTATTACATGACATCTACCAGCCCCATTAACCTTCCTCACCTATCTCTATTACATGACATCTACCAGCCCCATTAACCTTTCTGACCTATCTCTATTACATGACATCTACCAGCCCCATTAACCTTCCTCACCTATCTCTATTACATGACATCTACCATCTCCATTGACCTTTCTCACCTATCTCTATTAAATGACATCTACCAGCCCCATTAACCTTCCTCACCTATCTCTATTAAATGACATCTACCAGCCCCATTAACCTTCCTCACCTATCTCTATTACATGACATCTACCAGCCCCATTAACCTTCCTCACCTATCTCTATTACATGACATCTACCAGCCCCATTAACCTTTCTCACCTATCTCTATTACATGACATCTACCAGCCCCATTAACCTTCCTCACCTATCTCTATTACATGACATCTACCAGCCCCATTAACCTTTCTCACCTATCTCTATTACATGACATCTACCAGCCCCATTAACCTTTCTCACCTATCTCTATTACATGACATCTACCAGCCCCATTAACCTTCATCACCTATCTCTATTACATGTCATCTACCATCCCCATTAACCTTTCTCACCTATCTCTATTACATGACATCTACCAGCCCCATTAACCTTCCTCACCTATCTCTATTACATGACATCTACCAGCCCCATTAACCTTTCTGACCTATCTCTATTACATGACATCTACCAGCCCCATTAACCTTCCTCACCTATCTCTATTACATGACATCTACCATCTCCATTGACCTTTCTCACCTATCTCTATTAAATGACATCTACCAGCCCCATTAACCTTCCTCACCTATCTCTATTACATGACATCTACCAGCCCCATTAACCTTTCTCACCTATCTCTATTACATGACATCTACCAGCCCCATTAACCTTCCTCACCTATCTCTATTACATGACATCTACCAGCCCCATTAACCTTCCTCACCTATCTCTATTACATGACATCTACCAGCCCCATTACCCTTTCTCACCTATCTTTATTACATGTGATCTACCACCCCCATTAACCTTCCTCACCTATCTCTATTACATGACATCTACCAGCTCCATTAACCTTCCTCACCTATCTCTATTACATGACATCTACCAGCCCCATTAACCTTCCTCACCTATCTCTATTACATGACATCTACCAGCCCCATTAACCTTTCTCACCTATCTCCATTACATGACATCTACCAGCCCCATTAACCTTTCTCACCTACCTTTATTACATGACATCTACCAGCCCCATTAACCTACCTCACCTATCTCTATTACATGACATCTACCAGCCCCATTAACCTTTCTCACCTATCTTTATTACATGACATCTACCAGCCCCATTAACCTACCTCACCTATCTCTATTACATGACATCTACCAGCCCCATTAACCTTCCTCACCTATCTCTATTACATGACATCTACCAGACCCATTAACCTACCTCACCTATCTCTATTACATGACATCTACCAGCCCCATTAACCTTTCTCACCTATCTCTATTACATGACATCTACCAGACCCATTAACCTTCCTCACCTATCTCTATTACATGACATCTACCAGCCCCATTAACCTTCCTCACCTATCTATATTACATGACATCTACCAGCCCCAGTAACCTTCCTCACCTATCTCTATTACATGACATCTACCAGCCCCATTAACCTTCCTCACCTATCTCTATTACATGACATCTACCATCCCCATTAACCTTTCTCACCTATCTTTATTACATGGCATCTACCAGCCCCATTGACCTTCCTCACCTATCTCTATTACATGTCATCTACCAGCCCCATTAACCTTCCCCACCTATCTTTATTACATGACATCTACCAGCCCCATTAACCTTTCTCACCTATCTCTATTACATGACATCTACCAGCCCCATTAACCTTCCTCACCTATCTCTATTACATGACATCTACCAGCCCCATTAACCTTTCTCACCTATCTTTATTACATGACATCTACCAGCCCCATTAACCTTCCTCACCTATCTCTATTACATGACATCTACCAGCCCCATTAACCTTCCTCACCTATCTCTATTACATGACATCTACCAGCCCCATTAACCTTTCTTACCTATCTCTATTACATGACATCTACCAGCCCCATTAACCTTTCTTACCTATCTCTATTACAGGACATCTACCAGCCCCATTAACCTTCCTCACCTATCTCTATTAAATGACATCTACCAGCCCCATTAACCTTTCTTACCTATCTCTATGACATGACATCTACCAGCCCCATTAACCTTCCTCACCTATCTCTATTACATTGACATCTACCTGTCCCATTAACCTTTCTCACCTATCTCTATTACATGACATCTACCAGCCCCATTAACCTTTCTCACCTATCTCTATTACATGACATCTACCACCCCCATTAACCTTTCTCACCTATCTTTATTACATGACATCTACCACCCCTATTAACCTTCCTCACCTATCTCTATTACATGACATCTACCAGCCCCATTAACCTTCCTCACCTATCTCTATTACATGACATCTACCAGCCCCATTAACCTTCCTCACCTATCTCTATTACATGACATGTACCAGCCCCATTAACCTTTCTCACCTATCTCTATTACATGACATCTACCAGCCCCATTAACCTTTCTCACCTATCTCTATTACATGACATCTATCAGCCCCATTAACCTTCCTCACCTATCTCTATTACATGACATCTATCAGCCCCATTAACTTTTCTCACCTATCTTTATTACATGACATCTACCATCTCCATTAACCTTCCTCACCTATCTCTATTACATGACATCTACCAGCCCCATTAACCTTTCTTACCTATCTCTATTACATGACATCTTCCAGCCCCATTAACCTTTCTTACCTATCTCTATTACATGACATCTACCAGCCCCATTAACCTTCCTCACCTATCTCTATTACATGACATCTACCAGCCCCATTAACCTTCCTCACCTATCTTTATTACATGACATCTACCAGCCCAATTAACCTTTCTCACCTATCTTTATTACATGACATCTACCAGCCCCATTAACCTTCCTCACCTATCTCTATTACATGACATCTACCAGCCCCATTAACCTTCCTCACCTATCTCTATTACATGACATCTACCAGCCCCATTAACCTTCCTCACCTATCTCTATTATATGACATCTACCAGCCGCATTAACCTTTCTCACCTATCTCTATTACATGATATCTACCAGCCCCATTAACCTTTCTCACCTATCTCTATTACATGACATCTACCAGCCCCATTAACCTTCCTCACCTATCTCTATTACATGACATCTACCAGCCCCATTAACCTTTCTCACCTATCTTTATTACATGACATCTACCAGCCCCATTAACCTTCCTCACCTATCTCTATTACATGACATCTACCAGCCCCATTAACCTTCCTCACCTATCTCTATTACATGACATCTACCAGCCCCATTAACCTTTCTTACCTATCTCTATTACATGACATCTACCAGCCCCATTAACCTTCCTCACCTATCTCTATTATATGACATCTACCAGCCCCATTAACCTTTCTTACCTATCTCTATGACATGACATCTACCAGCCCCATTAACCTTCCTCACCTATCTCTATTACATTGACATCTACCTGCCCCATTAACCTTTCTCACCTATCTCTATTACATGACATCTACCAGCCCCATTAACCTTCCTCACCTATCTCTATTACATGACACCTACCAGCCCCATTAACCTTCCTCACCTATCTCTATTACATGACATCTACCAGCCCCATTAACTTTTCTCACCTATCTCTATTACATGACATCTACCAGCCCCATTAACCTTTCTCACCTATCTTTATTACATGACATCTACCAGCCCCATTAACCTTCCTCACCTATCTCTATTACATGACATCTACCAGCCCCATTAACCTTTCTCACCTATCTCTATTACATGACATCTACCAGCCCCATTAACCTTTCTCACCTATCTCTATTACATGACATCTACCAGCCCCATTAACCTTCCTCACCTATCTCTATTACATGACATCTACCAGCCCCATTAACCTTCCTCACCTATCTCTATTACATGACATCTACCAGCCCCATTAACCTTCATCACCTATCTCTATTACATGTCATCTACCATTCCCATTAACCTTTCTCACCTATCTCTATTACATGACATCTACCAGCCCCATTAACCTTCCTCACCTATCTCTATTACATGACATCTACCAGCCCCATTAACCTTTCTGACCTATCTCTATTACATGACATCTACCAGCCCCATTAACCTTCCTCACCTATCTCTATTACATGACATCTACCATCCCCATTAACCTTTCTTACCTATCTCTATTAAATGACATCTACCAGCCCCATTAACCTTCCTCACCTATCTCTATTACATGACATCTACCAGCCCCATTAACCTTTCTCACCTATCTTTATTACATGTGATCTACCACCCCCATTAACCTTCCTCACCTATCTCTATTACATGACATCTACCAGCTCCATTAACCTTCCTCACCTATCTCTATTACATGACATCTACCAGCCCCATTAACCTTTCTCACCTACCTTTATTACATGACATCTACCAGCCCCATTAACCTTTCTCACCTATCTCTATTACATGACATCTACCAGCCCCATTAACCTTCCTCACCTATCTTTATTACATGACATCTACCAGCCCCATTAACCTTCCTCACCTATCTCTATTACATGATATCTACCAGCCCCATTAACCTTCCTCACCTATCTCTATTACATGACATCTACCAGCCCCTATAACCTTTCTCACCTATCTTTATTACATGACATCTACCAGCCCCATTAACCTTCCTCACCTATCTCTATTACATGACATCTACCAGCCCCATTAACCTTCCTCACCTATCTCTATTACATGACATCTACCAGCCCCATTAACCTTCCTCACCTATCTCTATTACATGACATCTACCAGCCCCATTAACCTTTCTCACCTATCTCTATTACATAACATCTACCAGCCCCATTAACCTTTCTCACCTATCTCTATTACATGACATCTACCAGCCCCATTAACCTTCCTCACCTATCTCTATTACATGACATCTACCATCCCCATTAACCTTTCTTACCTATCTCTATTAAATGACATCTACCAGCCCCATTAACCTTCCTCACCTATCTCTATTACATGACATCTACCAGCCCCATTAACCTTTCTCACCTATCTTTATTACATGTGATCTACCACCCCCATTAACCTTCCTCACCTATCTCTATTACATGACATCTACCAGCTCCATTAACCTTCCTCACCTATCTCTATTACATGACATCTACCAGCCCCATTAACCTTTCTCACCTATCTTAATTACATGACATCTACCAGCCCCATTAACCTTTCTCACCTATCTTTATTACATGACATCTACCAGCCCCATTAACCTTTCTCACCTATCTTTATTACATGACATCTACCAGCCCCATTAACCTTTCTCACCTATCTCTATTACATGACATCTACCAGCCCCATTAACCTTCCTCACCTATCTCTATTACATGACATCTACCACCCCCATTAACCTTCCTCACCTATCTCTATTACTTAACATCTACCAGCCCCATTAACCTTTCTCACCTATCTTTATTACATGACATCTACCACCCCCATTAACCTTCCTCACCTGTCTCTATTACTTGACATCTACCAGCCCCATTAACCTTTCTCACCTATCTCTATTACATGACATCTACCAGCCCCATTAACCTTCCTCACCTATCTCTATTACATGACATCTACCACCCCCATTAACCTTCCTCACCTATCTCTATTACTTGACATCTACCAGCCCCATTAACCTTTCTCACCTATCTCTATTACATGACATCTACCAGCCCCATTAACCTTCCTCACCTATCTCTATTACATGACATCTACCATCCCCATTAACCTTTCTCACCTATCTTTATTACATGACATCTACCAGCCCCATTAACCTTTCTCACCTATCTTTATTACATGACATTTACCAGCCCCATTAACCTTCCTCACCTATCTCTATTACATGACATCTACCAGCCCCATTAACCTTTCTCACCTATCTCTATTACATGACATCTACCATCCCCATTAACCTTTCTCACCTATCTTTATTACATGACATCTACCAGCCCCATTAACCTTTCTCACCTATCTCTATTACATGACATCTACCACCCCCATTAACCTTCCTCACCTATCTCTATTACATGACATCTACCACCCCCATTAACCTTCCTCACCTATCTCTATTACATGACATCTACCAGCCCCATTAACCTTTCTCACCTATCTCTATTACATGACATCTACCAGCCCCATTAACCTTCCTCACCTATCTCTATTACATGACATCTACCACCCCCATTAACCTTCCTCACCTATCTCTATTACTTGACATCTACCAGCCCCATTAACCTTTCTCACCTATCTTTATTACATGACATCTACCAGCCCCATTAACCTTCCTCACCTATCTCTATTACATGACATCTACCAGCCCCATTAACCTTTCTCACCTATCTCTATTACATGACATCTACCAGCTCCATTAACCTTCCTCACCTATCTCTATTACATGACATCTACCAGCCCCATTAACCTTTCTCACCTATCTTTATTACATGACATCTACCAGCCCCATTAACCTTTCTCACCTATCTCTATTACATGACATCTACCAGCCCCATTAACCTTCCTCACCTATCTTTATTACATGACATCTACCAGCCCCATTAACCTTCCTCACCTATCTCTATTACATGACATCTACCAGCCCCATTAACCTTCCTCACCTATCTCTATTACATGACATCTACCAGCCCCATTAACCTTCCTCACCTATCTCTATTACATGTCATCTACCATCCCCATTAACCTTTCTCACCTATCTCTATTACATGACATCTACCAGCCCCATTAACCTTCCTCACCTATCTCTATTACATGACATCTACCAGCCCCATTAACCTTTCTGACCTATCTCTATTACATGACATCTACCAGCCCCATTAACCTTTCTCACCTATCTCTATTACATGTGATCTACCAGCCCCATTAACCTTTCTCACCTATCTCTATTACATGACATCTACCAGCCCCATTAACCTTCCTCACCTATCTCTATTACATGACATCTAGCAGCCCCATTAACCTTCCTCACCTATCTTTATTACATGACATCTACCATCCCCATTAACCTTTCTCACCTATCTCTGTTACATGACATCTACCAGCCCCATTAACCTTTCTCACCTATCTTAATTACATGACATCTACCAGCCCCATTAACCTTTCTCACCTATCTTTATTACATGACATCTACCAGCCCCATTAACCTTTCTCACCTATCTTTATTACATGACATCTACCAGCCCCATTAACCTTTCTCACCTATCTCTATTACATGACATCTACCAGCCCCATTAACCTTTCTCACCTATCTTTATTACATGACATCTACCAGCCCCATTAACCTTCCTCACCTATCTCTATTACATGACATCTACCAGCCCCATTAACCTTTCTCACCTATCTCTATTACATGACATCTACCATCCCCATTAACCTTTCTCACCTATCTTTATTACATGACATCTACCAGCCCCATTAACCTTTCTCACCTATCTCTATTACATGACATCTACCACCCCCATTAACCTTCCTCACCTATCTCTATTACATGACATCTACCAGCCCCATTAACCTTTCTCACCTATCTCTATTACATGACATCTACCAGCCCCATTAACCTTCCTCACCTATCTCTATTACATGACATCTACCACCCCCATTAACCTTCCTCACCTATCTCTATTACATGACATCTACCAGCCCCATTAACCTTTCTCACCTATCTCTATTACATGACATCTACCAGCCCCATTAACCTTCCTCACCTATCTCTATTACATGACATCTACCACCCCCATTAACCTTCCTCACCTATCTCTATTACTTGACATCTACCAGCCCCATTAACCTTTCTCACCTATCTTTATTACATGACATCTACCAGCCCCATTAACCTTCCTCACCTATCTCTATTACATGACATCTACCAGCCCCATTAACCTTTCTCACCTATCTCTATTACATGACATCTACCAGCTCCATTAACCTTTCTCACCTATCTCTATTACATGACATCTACCAGCCCCATTAACCTTTCTCACCTATCTCTATTACATGACATCTACCAGCCCCATTAACCTTTCTCACCTATCTCTATTACATGACATCTACCAGCCCCATTAACCTTTCTCACCTATCTCTATTACATGATATCTACCAGCTCCATTAACCTTTCTCACCCATCTCTATTACATGACATCTACCAGCCCCATTAACCTTTCTCACCTATCTCTATTACATGACATCTACCAGCCCCATTAACCTTTCTCACCTATCTCTATTACATGACATCTACCAGCCCCATTAACCTTTCTCACCTATCTCTATTACATGACATCTACCAGCTCCATTAACCTTCCTCACCTATCTTTATTACATGACATCTACCAGCCCCATTAACCTTCCTCACCTATCTCTATTACATGACATCTACCAGCCCCATTAACCTTTCTCACCTATCTCTATTACATGACATCTACCAGCTCCATTAACCTTCCTCACCTATCTCCATTACATGACATCTACCAGCCCCATTAACCTTTCTCACCTATCTTTATTACATGACATCTACCAGCCCCATTGACCTTCCTCACCTATCTCTATTACATGACATCTACCAGCCCCATTAACCTTCCCCACCTATCTTTATTACATGACATCTACCAGCCCCATTAACCTTTCTCACCTATCTCTATTACATGACATCTACTAGCCCCATTAACCTTTCTTACCTATCTCTATTACATGACATCTACCAGCCCCATTAACCTTTCTCACCTATCTCTATTACATGACATCTACCAGCCCCATTAACCTTCCTCACCTATCTCTATTACATGACATCTACCAGCCCCATTAACCTTTCTCACCTATCTCTATTACATGACATCTACCAGCCCCATTAACCTTCCTCACCTATCTCTATTACATGACATCTACCAGCCCCATTAACCTTTCTCACCTATCTCTATTACATGACATCTACCAGCCCCATTAACCTTCCTCACCTATCTCTATTATATGACATCTACCAGCCCCGTTAACCTTCATCACCTATCTCTATTACATGTCATCTACCATTCCCATTAACCTTTCTCACCTATCTCTATTACATGACATCTACCAGCCCCATTAACCTTCCTCACCTATCTCTATTACATGACATCTACCAACCCCATTAACCTTTCTGACCTATCTCTATTACATGACATCTACCAGCCCCATTAACCTTCCTCACCTATCTCTATTACATGACATCTACCATCCCCATTAACCTTTCTTACCTATCTCTATTAAATGACATCTACCAGCCCCATTAACCTTCCTCACCTATCTCTATTACATGACATCTACCAGCCCCATTAACCTTTCTCACCTATCTTTATTACATGTGATCTACCACCCCCATTAACCTTCCTCACCTATCTCTATTACATGACATCTACCAGCTCCATTAACCTTCCTCACCTATCTCTATTACATGACATCTACCAGCCCCATTAACCTTTCTCACCTATCTTTATTACATGACATCTACCAGCCCCATTAACCTTTCTCACCTATCTCTATTACATGACATCTACCAGCCCCATTAACCTTCCTCACCTATCTCTATTACATGACATCTACCAGCCCCATTAACCTTCCTCACCTATCTCTATTACATGACATCTACCAGCCCCATTAACCTTCCTCACCTATCTTTATTACATGACATCTACCAGCCCCATTAACCTTCCTCACCTATCTTTATTACATGACATCTACCAGCCCCATTAACCTTCCTCACCTATCTCTATTACATGACATCTACCAGCCCCATTAACCTTCCTCACCTATCTTTATTACATGACATCTACCAGCCCCATTAACCTTCCTCACCTATCTTTATTACATGACATCTACGAGCCCCATTAACCTTCCTCACCTATCTCTATTACATGACATCTACCAGCCCCATTAACCTTCCTCACCTATCTCTATTACATGTCATCTACCATCCCCATTAACCTTTCTCACCTATCTCTATTACATGACATCTATCAGCCCCATTAACCTTCCTCACCTATCTCTATTTCATGACATCTACCACCCCCATTAACCTTCCTCACCTATCTCTATTACATGACATCTACCAGCCCCATTAACCTTTCTGACCTATCTCTATTACATGACATCTACCAGCCCCATTAACCTTCCTCACCTATCTCTATTACATGACATCTACCAGCCCCATTAACCTTCCTCACCTATCTCTATTACATGACATCTATCAGCCCCATTAACCTTCCTCACCTATCTTTATTACATGACATCTACCATCCCCATTAACCTTTCTCACCTATCTCTATTACATGACATCTACCAGCCCCATTAACCTTTCTCACCTATCTTAATTACATGACATCTACCAGCCCCATTAACCTTTCTCACCTATCTTTATTACATGACATCTACCAGCCCCATTAACCTTTCTCACCTATCTTTATTACATGACATCTACCAGCCCCATTAACCTTTCTCACCTATCTCTATTACATGACATCTACCAGCCCCATTAACCTTTCTCACCTATCTTTATTACATGACATCTACCAGCCCCATTAACCTTCCTCACCTATCTCTATTACATGACATCTACCAGCCCCATTAACCTTTCTCACCTATCTCTATTACATGACATCTACCATCCCCATTAACCTTTCTCACCTATCTTTATTACATGACATCTACCAGCCCCATTAACCTTTCTCACCTATCTCTATTACATGACATCTACCACCCCCATTAACCTTCCTCACCTATCTCTATTACATGACATCTACCAGCCCCATTAACCTTTCTCACCTATCTCTATTACATGACATCTACCACCCCCATTAACCTTCCTCACCTATCTCTATTACTTGACATCTACCAGCCCCATTAACCTTTCTCACCTATCTTTATTACATGACATCTACCAGCCCCATTAACCTTCCTCACCTATCTCTATTACATGACATCTACCAGCCCCATTAACCTTTCTCACCTATCTCTATTACTTGACATCTACCACCCCCATTAACCTTCCTCACCTATCTCTATTTCATTGACATCTACCAGCCCCATTAACCTTTCTCACCTATCTTTATTACATGACATCTACCAGCCCCATTAACCTACCTCACCTATCTCTATTACATGACATCTACCTGCTCCATTAACCTTTCTCACCTATCTTTATTACATGACATCTACCAGCCCCATTAACCTTTCTCACCTATCTCTATTACATGACATCTACCAGCCCCATTAACCTTCCTCACCTATCTCTATTACATGACATCTACCAGCACCATTAACCTTCCTCACCTATCTCTATTACATGACATCTACCAGCCCCATTAACCTTCCTCACCTATCTCTATTACATGACATCTACCAGACCCATTAACCTTCCTCACCTATCTCTATTACATGACATCTACCAGCCCCATTAACCTTCCTCACCTATCTATATTACATGACATCTACCAGCCCCAGTAACCTTCCTCACCTATCTCTATTAAATGACATCTACCAGCCCCATTAACCTTCCTCACCTATCTCTATTACATGAGATCTACCAGCCACATTAACCTTCCTCACCTATCTCTATTACATGACATCTACCATCCCCATTAACCTTTCTCACCTATCTTTATTACATGACATCTACCAGCCCCATTGACCTTCCTCACCTATCTCTATTACATGACATCTACCAGCCCCATTAACCTTCCCCACCTATCTTTATTACATGACATCTACCAGCCCCATTAACCTTTCTCACCTATCTCTATTACATGACATCTACCAGCCCCATTAACCTTCCTCACCTATCTCTATTACATGACATCTACCAGCCCCATTAACCTTTCTCACCTATCTTTATTACATGACATCTACCAGCCCCATTAACCTTCCTCACCTATCTCTATTACATGACATCTACCAGCCCCATTAACCTTTCTTACCTATCTCTATTACATGACATCTACCAGCCCCATTAACCTTTCTTACCTATCTCTATTACATGACATCTACCAGCCCCATTAACCTTTCTTACCTATCTCTATTACAGGACATCTACCAGCCCCATTAACCTTCCTCACCTATCTCTATTAAATGACATCTACCAGCCCCATTAACCTTTCTTACCTATCTCTATGACATGACATCTACCAGCCCCATTAACCTTCCTCACCTATCTCTATTACATTGACATCTACCTGTCCCATTAACCTTTCTCACCTATCTCTATTACATGACATCTACCAGCCCCATTAACCTTTCTCACCTATCTCTATTACATGACATCTACCACCCCCATTAACCTTTCTCACCTATCTTTATTACATGACATCTACCACCCCTATTAACTCTCCTCACCTATCTCTATTACATGACATCTACCAGCCCCATTAACCTTCCTCACCTATCTCTATTACATGACATCTACCAGCCCCATTAACCTTTCTCACCTATCTCTATTACATGACATCTACCAGCCCCATTAACCTTTCTCACCTATCTTTATTACATGACATCTACCAGCCCCATTAACCTTCCTCACCTATCTCTATTACATGACATCTATCAGCCCCATTAACTTTTCTCACCTATCTCTATTACATGACATCTACCAGCCCCATTAACCCTTCTCACCTATCTTTATTACATGACATCTACCACCTCCATTAACCTTCCTCACCTATCTCTATTACATGACATCTACCAGCCCCATTGACCTTCCTCACCTATCTCTATTACATGACATCTACCAGCCCCATTAACCTTCCCCACCTATCTTTATTACATGACATCTACCAGCCCCATTAACCTTTCTTACCTATCTCTATTACATGACATCTTCCAGCCCCATTAACCTTTCTTACCTATCTCTATTACATGACATCTACCAGCCCCATTAACCTTCCTCACCTATCTCTATTACATGACATCTACCAGCCCCATTAACCTTCCTCACCTATCTCTATTACATGACATCTACCAGCCCAATTAACCTTTCTCACCTATCTTTATTACATGACATCTACCAGCCCCATTAACCTTCCTCACCTATCTCTATTACATGACATCTACCAGCCCCATTAACCTTCCTCACCTATCTCTATTACATGACATCTACCAGCCCCATTAACCTTCCTCACCTATCTCTATTATATGACATCTACCAGCCCCATTAACCTTTCTCACCTATCTCTATTACATGATATCTACCAGCCCCATTAACCTTTCTCACCTATCTCTATTACATGACATCTACCAGCCCCATTAACCTTCCTCACCTATCTCTATTACATGACATCTACCAGCCCCATTAACCTTTCTCACCTATCTTTATTACATGACATCTACCAGCCCCATTAACCTTCCTCACCTATCTCTATTACATGACATCTACCAGCCCCATTAACCTTCCTCACCTATCTCTATTACATGACATCTACCAGCCCCATTAACCTTTCTTACCTATCTCTATTACATGACATCTACCAGCCCCATTAACCTTCCTCACCTATCTCTATTATATGACATCTACCAGCCCCATTAACCTTTCTTACCTATCTCTATGACATGACATCTACCAGTCCCATTAACCTTCCTCACCTATCTCTATTACATTGACATCTACCTGCCCCATTAACCTTTCTCACCTATCTCTATTACATGACATCTACCAGCCCCATTAACCTTCCTCACCTATCTCTATTACATGACACCTACCAGCCCCATTAACCTTCCTCACCTATCTCTATTACATGACATCTACCAGCCCCATTAACCTTTCTCACCTATCTCTATTACATGACATCTACCAGCCCCATTAACCTTTCTCACCTATCTTTATTACATGACATCTACCAGCCCCATTAACCTTCCTCACCTATCTCTATTACATGACATCTACCAGCCCCATTAACCTTTCTTACCTATCTCTATTACATGACATCTTCCAGCCCCATTAACCTTTCTTACCTATCTCTATTACATGACATCTACCAGCCCCATTAACCTTCCTCACCTATCTCTATTACATGACATCTACCAGCCCCATTAACCTTCCTCACCTATCTCTATTACATGACATCTACCAGCCCAATTAACCTTTCTCACCTATCTTTATTACATGACATCTACCAGCCCCATTAACCTTCCTCACCTATCTCTATTACATGACATCTACCAGCCCCATTAACCTTCCTCACCTATCTCTATTACATGACATCTACCAGCCCCATTAACCTTCCTCACCTATCTCTATTATATGACATCTACCAGCCCCATTAACCTTTCTCACCTATCTCTATTACATGATATCTACCAGCCCCATTAACCTTTCTCACCTATCTCTATTACATGACATCTACCAGCCCCATTAACCTTCCTCACCTATCTCTATTACATGACATCTACCAGCCCCATTAACCTTTCTCACCTATCTTTATTACATGACATCTACCAGCCCCATTAACCTTCCTCACCTATCTCTATTACATGACATCTACCAGCCCCATTAACCTTCCTCACCTATCTCTATTACATGACATCTACCAGCCCCATTAACCTTTCTTACCTATCTCTATTACATGACATCTACCAGCCCCATTAACCTTCCTCACCTATCTCTATTATATGACATCTACCAGCCCCATTAACCTTTCTTACCTATCTCTATGACATGACATCTACCAGTCCCATTAACCTTCCTCACCTATCTCTATTACATTGACATCTACCTGCCCCATTAACCTTTCTCACCTATCTCTATTACATGACATCTACCAGCCCCATTAACCTTCCTCACCTATCTCTATTACATGACACCTACCAGCCCCATTAACCTTCCTCACCTATCTCTATTACATGACATCTACCAGCCCCATTAACCTTTCTCACCTATCTCTATTACATGACATCTACCAGCCCCATTAACCTTTCTCACCTATCTTTATTACATGACATCTACCAGCCCCATTAACCTTCCTCACCTATCTCTATTACATGACATCTACCAGCCCCATTAACCTTTCTTACCTATCTCTATTACATGACATCTTCCAGCCCCATTAACCTTTCTTACCTATCTCTATTACATGACATCTACCAGCCCCATTAACCTTCCTCACCTATCTCTATTACATGACATCTACCAGCCCCATTAACCTTCCTCACCTATCTCTATTACATGACATCTACCAGCCCAATTAACCTTTCTCACCTATCTTTATTACATGACATCTACCAGCCCCATTAACCTTCCTCACCTATCTCTATTACATGACATCTACCAGCCCCATTAACCTTCCTCACCTATCTCTATTACATGACATCTACCAGCCCCATTAACCTTTCTCACCTATCTCTATTAAATGACATCTACCAGCCCCATTAACCTTCCTCACCTATCTCTATTACATGACATCTACCAGCCCCATTAACCTTCCTCACCTATCTTTATTACATGACATCTACCAGCCCCATTAACCTTCCTCACCTATCTTTATTACATGACATCTACGAGCCCCATTAACCTTCCTCACCTATCTCTATTACATGACATCTACCAGCCCCATTAACCTTCCTCACCTATCTCTATTACATGTCATCTACCATCCCCATTAACCTTTCTCACCTATCTCTATTACATGACATCTATCAGCCCCATTAACCTTCCTCACCTATCTCTATTTCATGACATCTACCACCCCCATTAACCTTCCTCACCTATCTCTATTACATGACATCTACCAGCCCCATTAACCTTTCTGACCTATCTCTATTACATGACATCTACCAGCCCCATTAACCTTCCTCACCTATCTCTATTACATGACATCTACCAGCCCCATTAACCTTCCTCACCTATCTCTATTACATGACATCTATCAGCCCCATTAACCTTCCTCACCTATCTTTATTACATGACATCTACCATCCCCATTAACCTTTCTCACCTATCTCTATTACATGACATCTACCAGCCCCATTAACCTTTCTCACCTATCTTAATTACATGACATCTACCAGCCCCATTAACCTTTCTCACCTATCTTTATTACATGACATCTACCAGCCCCATTAACCTTTCTCACCTATCTTTATTACATGACATCTACCAGCCCCATTAACCTTTCTCACCTATCTCTATTACATGACATCTACCAGCCCCATTAACCTTTCTCACCTATCTTTATTACATGACATCTACCAGCCCCATTAACCTTCCTCACCTATCTCTATTACATGACATCTACCAGCCCCATTAACCTTTCTCACCTATCTCTATTACATGACATCTACCATCCCCATTAACCTTTCTCACCTATCTTTATTACATGACATCTACCAGCCCCATTAACCTTTCTCACCTATCTCTATTACATGACATCTACCACCCCCATTAACCTTCCTCACCTATCTCTATTACATGACATCTACCAGCCCCTTTAACCTTTCTCACCTATCTCTATTACATGACATCTACCACCCCCATTAACCTTCCTCACCTATCTCTATTACTTGACATCTACCAGCCCCATTAACCTTTCTCACCTATCTTTATTACATGACATCTACCAGCCCCATTAACCTTCCTCACCTATCTCTATTACATGACATCTACCAGCCCCATTAACCTTTCTCACCTATCTCTATTACTTGACATCTACCACCCCCATTAACCTTCCTCACCTATCTCTATTTCATTGACATCTACCAGCCCCATTAACCTTTCTCACCTATCTTTATTACATGACATCTACCAGCCCCATTAACCTACCTCACCTATCTCTATTACATGACATCTACCTGCTCCATTAACCTTTCTCACCTATCTTTATTACATGACATCTACCAGCCCCATTAACCTTTCTCACCTATCTCTATTACATGACATCTACCAGCCCCATTAACCTTCCTCACCTATCTCTATTACATGACATCTACCAGCACCATTAACCTTCCTCACCTATCTCTATTACATGACATCTACCAGCCCCATTAACCTTCCTCACCTATCTCTATTACATGACATCTACCAGACCCATTAACCTTCCTCACCTATCTCTATTACATGACATCTACCAGCCCCATTAACCTTCCTCACCTATCTATATTACATGACATCTACCAGCCCCAGTAACCTTCCTCACCTATCTCTATTAAATGACATCTACCAGCCCCATTAACCTTCCTCACCTATCTCTATTACATGAGATCTACCAGCCACATTAACCTTCCTCACCTATCTCTATTACATGACATCTACCATCCCCATTAACCTTTCTCACCTATCTTTATTACATGACATCTACCAGCCCCATTGACCTTCCTCACCTATCTCTATTACATGACATCTACCAGCCCCATTAACCTTCCCCACCTATCTTTATTACATGACATCTACCAGCCCCATTAACCTTTCTCACCTATCTCTATTACATGACATCTACCAGCCCCATTAACCTTCCTCACCTATCTCTATTACATGACATCTACCAGCCCCATTAACCTTTCTCACCTATCTTTATTACATGACATCTACCAGCCCCATTAACCTTCCTCACCTATCTCTATTACATGACATCTACCAGCCCCATTAACCTTTCTTACCTATCTCTATTACATGACATCTACCAGCCCCATTAACCTTTCTTACCTATCTCTATTACATGACATCTACCAGCCCCATTAACCTTTCTTACCTATCTCTATTACAGGACATCTACCAGCCCCATTAACCTTCCTCACCTATCTCTATTAAATGACATCTACCAGCCCCATTAACCTTTCTTACCTATCTCTATGACATGACATCTACCAGCCCCATTAACCTTCCTCACCTATCTCTATTACATTGACATCTACCTGTCCCATTAACCTTTCTCACCTATCTCTATTACATGACATCTACCAGCCCCATTAACCTTTCTCACCTATCTCTATTACATGACATCTACCACCCCCATTAACCTTTCTCACCTATCTTTATTACATGACATCTACCACCCCTATTAACTCTCCTCACCTATCTCTATTACATGACATCTACCAGCCCCATTAACCTTCCTCACCTATCTCTATTACATGACATCTACCAGCCCCATTAACCTTTCTCACCTATCTCTATTACATGACATCTACCAGCCCCATTAACCTTTCTCACCTATCTTTATTACATGACATCTACCAGCCCCATTAACCTTCCTCACCTATCTCTATTACATGACATCTATCAGCCCCATTAACTTTTCTCACCTATCTCTATTACATGACATCTACCAGCCCCATTAACCCTTCTCACCTATCTTTATTACATGACATCTACCACCTCCATTAACCTTCCTCACCTATCTCTATTACATGACATCTACCAGCCCCATTGACCTTCCTCACCTATCTCTATTACATGACATCTACCAGCCCCATTAACCTTCCCCACCTATCTTTATTACATGACATCTACCAGCCCCATTAACCTTTCTTACCTATCTCTATTACATGACATCTTCCAGCCCCATTAACCTTTCTTACCTATCTCTATTACATGACATCTACCAGCCCCATTAACCTTCCTCACCTATCTCTATTACATGACATCTACCAGCCCCATTAACCTTCCTCACCTATCTCTATTACATGACATCTACCAGCCCAATTAACCTTTCTCACCTATCTTTATTACATGACATCTACCAGCCCCATTAACCTTCCTCACCTATCTCTATTACATGACATCTACCAGCCCCATTAACCTTCCTCACCTATCTCTATTACATGACATCTACCAGCCCCATTAACCTTCCTCACCTATCTCTATTATATGACATCTACCAGCCCCATTAACCTTTCTCACCTATCTCTATTACATGATATCTACCAGCCCCATTAACCTTTCTCACCTATCTCTATTACATGACATCTACCAGCCCCATTAACCTTCCTCACCTATCTCTATTACATGACATCTACCAGCCCCATTAACCTTTCTCACCTATCTTTATTACATGACATCTACCAGCCCCATTAACCTTCCTCACCTATCTCTATTACATGACATCTACCAGCCCCATTAACCTTCCTCACCTATCTCTATTACATGACATCTACCAGCCCCATTAACCTTTCTTACCTATCTCTATTACATGACATCTACCAGCCCCATTAACCTTCCTCACCTATCTCTATTATATGACATCTACCAGCCCCATTAACCTTTCTTACCTATCTCTATGACATGACATCTACCAGTCCCATTAACCTTCCTCACCTATCTCTATTACATTGACATCTACCTGCCCCATTAACCTTTCTCACCTATCTCTATTACATGACATCTACCAGCCCCATTAACCTTCCTCACCTATCTCTATTACATGACACCTACCAGCCCCATTAACCTTCCTCACCTATCTCTATTACATGACATCTACCAGCCCCATTAACCTTTCTCACCTATCTCTATTACATGACATCTACCAGCCCCATTAACCTTTCTCACCTATCTTTATTACATGACATCTACCAGCCCCATTAACCTTCCTCACCTATCTCTATTACATGACATCTACCAGCCCCATTAACCTTTCTTACCTATCTCTATTACATGACATCTTCCAGCCCCATTAACCTTTCTTACCTATCTCTATTACATGACATCTACCAGCCCCATTAACCTTCCTCACCTATCTCTATTACATGACATCTACCAGCCCCATTAACCTTCCTCACCTATCTCTATTACATGACATCTACCAGCCCAATTAACCTTTCTCACCTATCTTTATTACATGACATCTACCAGCCCCATTAACCTTCCTCACCTATCTCTATTACATGACATCTACCAGCCCCATTAACCTTCCTCACCTATCTCTATTACATGACATCTACCAGCCCCATTAACCTTTCTCACCTATCTCTATTACATGATATCTACCAGCCCCATTAACCTTTCTCACCTATCTCTATTACATGACATCTACCAGCCCCATTAACCTTCCTCACCTATCTCTATTACATGACATCTACCAGCCCCATTTACCTTTCTCACATATCTTTATTACATGACATCTACCAGCCCCATTAACCTTCCTCACCTATCTCTATTACATGACATCTACCAGCCCCATTAACCTTCCTCACCTATCTCTATTACATGACATCTACCAGCCCCATTAACCTTTCTTACCTATCTCTATTACATGACATCTACCAGCCCCATTAACCTTCCTCACCTATCTCTATTATATGACATCTACCAGCCCCATTAACCTTTCTTACCTATCTCTATGACATGACATCTACCAGCCCCATTAACCTTCCTCACCTATCTCTATTACATTGACATCTACCTGCCCCATTAACCTTTCTCACCTATCTCTATTACATGACATCTACCAGCCCCATTAACCTTCCTCACCTATCTCTATTACATGACACCTACCAGCCCCATTAACCTTCCTCACCTATCTCTATTACATGACATCTACCAGCCCCATTAACCTTTCTCACCTATCTCTATTACATGACATCTACCAGCCCCATTAACCTTTCTCACCTATCTTTATTACATGACATCTACCAGCCCCATTAACCTTCCTCACCTATCTCTATTACATGACATCTACCAGCCCCATTAACCTTTCTCACCTATCTCTATTACACGACATCTACCAGCCCCATTAACCTTTCTCACCTATCTCTATTACATGACATCTACCAGCCCCATTAACCTTTCTCACCTATCTCTATTACACGACATCTACCAGCCCCATTAACCTTTCTCACCTATCTCTATTACACGACATCTACCAGCCCCATTAACCTTTCTCACCTATCTCTATTACATGTGATCTACCAGCCCCATTAACCCTTCTCACCTATCTCTATTACATGACATCTACCAGCCCCATTAACCTTCCTCACCTATCTCTATTACATGACATCTACCAGCCCCATTAACCTTTCTGACCTATCTCTATTACATGACATCTACCAGCCCCATTAACCTTCCTCACCTATCTCTATTACATGACATCTACCAGCCCCATTAACCTTCCTCACCTATCTCTATTACATGACATCTACCAGCCCCATTAACCTTCCTCACCTATCTCTATTACATGTCATCTACCATCCCCATTAACCTTTCTCACCTATCTCTATTACATGACATCTACCAGCCCCATTAACCTTCCTCACCTATCTCTATTACATGACATCTACCAGCCCCATTAACCTTTCTGACCTATCTCTATTACATGACATCTACCAGCCCCATTAACCTTCCTCACCTATCTCTATTACATGACATCTAGCAGCCCCATTAACCTTCCTCACCTATCTTTATTACATGACATCTACCATCCCCATTAACCTTTCTCACCTATCTCTATTATATGACATCTACCAGCCCCATTAACCTTTCTCACCTATCTTAATTACATGACATCTATCAGCCCCATTAACCTTTCTCACCTATCTTTATTACATGACATCTACCAGCCCCATTAACCTTTCTCACCTATCTTTATTACATGACATCTACCAGCCCCATTAACCTTCCTCACCTATCTCTATTACATGACATCTACCAGCCCCATTAACCTTTCTCACCTATCTCTATTACATGTCATCTACCAGCCCCATTAACCTTCCTCACCTATCTCTATTACATGACATCTACCAGCCCCATTAACCTTTATCACCTATCTTTATTACATGACATCTACCAGCCCCATTAACCTTCCTCACCTATCTCTATTACATGACATCTACCAGCCCCATTAACCTTTCTCACCTATCTTTATTACATGACATCTACCAGCCCCATTAACCTTTCTCACCTATCTTTATTACATGACATCTACCAGCCCCATTAACCTTCCTCACCTATCTCTATTACATGACATCTACCAGCCCCATTAACCTTCCTCACCTATCTCTATTACATGACATCTACCATCCCCATTAACCTTTCTCACCTATCTTTATTACATGACATCTACCAGCCCCATTAACCTTCCTCACCTATCTCTATTACATGACATCTACCAGCCCCATTAACCTTCCTCACCTATCTCTATTACATGACATCTACGAGCCCCATTAACCTTCCTCACCTATCTCTATTACATGACATCTACCAGCCCCATTAACCTTCCTCACCTATCTCTATTACATGACATCTACCAGCCCCATTAACCTTTCTCACCTATCTCTATTACATGACATCTACCAGCCCCATTAACCTTTCTCACCTATCTCTATTACATGACATCTAACAGCCCCATTAACCTTCCTCACCTATCTCTATTACATGACATCTACCAGCCCCATTAACCTTTCTCACCTATCTTTATTACATGACATCTACCAGCCCCATTAACCTTCCTCACCTATCACTATTACATGACATCTACCAGCCCCATTAACCTTCCTCACCTATCTCTATTACATGACATCTACCAGCCCCATTAACCTTCCTCACCTATCTCTATTACATGACATCTACCAGCCCCATTAACCTTTCTTACCTATCTCTATTACAGGACATCTACCAGCCCCATTAACCTTCCTCACCTATCTCTATTATATGACATCTACCAGCCCCATTAACCTTCCTCGCCTATCTCTATTACATGACATCTACCAGCCCCATTAACCTTCCTCACCTATCTCTATTACATGACATCTACCAGCCCCATTAACCTTTCTCACCTATCTCTATTACATGACATCTACCAGCCCCATTAACCTTTCTCACCTATCTTTATTACATGACATCTACCAGCCCCATTAACCTTCCTCACCTATCTCTATTACATGACATCTACCAGCCCCATTAACCCTTCTCACCTATCTTTATTACATGACGTCTACCACCCCCATTAACCCTTCTCACCTATCTTTATTACATGACATCTACCAGCCCCAATTAACCTTCCTCACCTATCTCTTTTATGACATCTACCAGCCCCATTAACCTTTCTTACCTATCTCTATTACATGACATCTACCAGCCCCATTAACCTTTCTCAACTATCTCTATTACATGCCATCTACCAGCCCCATTAACCTTCATAACCTATCTCTATTACATGACATGTACCAGCCCCATTAACCTTCCTCACCTATCTCTATTACAGGACATCTACCAGCCCCATTAACCTTCCTCACCTATCTCTATTACATGACATCTACCAGCCCCATTAACCTTCCTCACCTATCTCTATTACATGATATCTACCAGCCCCATTAACCTTTCTCACCTATCTCTATTACATGACATCTACCAGCCCCATTAACCTTTTTCACCTATCTCTATTACATGACATCTACCAGCCCCATTAACCTTCCTCACCTATCTTTATTACATGACATCTACCGGCCCCATTAACCTTCCTCACCTATCCCTATTACATGACATCTACCAGCCCCATTAACCTTTCTCACCTATCTCTATTACATCACATCTACCAGCCCCTGTAACCTTTCTCACCTATCTTTATTACATGACATCTACCAGCCCCATTAACCTTCCTCACCTATCTCTATTACATGACATCTACCATCCCCATTAACCTTTCTCACCTATCTCTATTACATGACATCTACCAGCCCCATTAACCTTCCTCACCTATCTCTATTACATGATATCTACCAGCCCCATTAACCTTCCTCACCTATCTCTATTACATGACATCTACCAGCCCCATTAACCTTCCTCACCTATCTCTATTACATGACATCTACCAGCCCCATTAACCTTTCTCACCTATCTCTATTAAATGACATCTACCAGCCCCATTAACCTTCCTCACCTATCTCTATTACATGACATCTACCAGCCCCATTAACCTTTCTCACCTATCTCTATTACATGACATCTACCAGCCCCATTAACTTTTCTCACCTATCTCTATTACATGACATCTACCATCCCCATTAACCTTTCTCACCTATCTCTATTAAATGACATCTACCAGCTCCATTAACCTTCCTCACCTATCTCTATTACATGACATCTACCAGCCCCATTAACCTTCTTCACCTATCTCTATTACATGACATCTACCAGCCCCATTAACCTTTCTCACCTATCTTTATTACATGACATCTACTAGCCCCATTAACCTTCCTCACCTCTCTCTATTACATGACATCTACCAGCCCCATTAACCTTTCTCACCTATCTTTATTACATGACATCTACCAGCCCCATTAACCTTTCTCACCTATCTCTATTACATGACATCTAACAGCCCCATTAACCTTCCTCACCTATCTTTATTACATGACATCTACCAGCCCCATTAACCTTTCTCACCTATCTATATTACATGACATCTACCACCCCCATTAACCTTTCTCACCTATCTCTATTACATGACATCTTCCAGCCCCATTAACCTTTCTTACCTATCTCTATTACATGACATCTACCAGCCCCATTAACCTTCCTCACCTATCTCTATTACATGACATCTACCAGCCCCATTAACCTTCCTCACCTATCTCTATTACATGACATCTACCAGCCCAATTAACCTTTCTCACCTATCTTTATTACATGACATCTACCAGCCCCATTAACCTTCCTCACCTATCTCTATTACATGACATCTACCAGCCCCATTAACCTTCCTCACCTATCTCTATTACATGACATCTACCAGCCCCATTAACCTTCCTCACCTATCTCTATTATATGACATCTACCAGCCCCATTAACCTTTCTCACCTATCTCTATTACATGATATCTACCAGCCCCATTAACCTTTCTCACCTATCTCTATTACATGACATCTACCAGCCCCATTAACCTTCCTCACCTATCTCTATTACATGACATCTACCAGCCCCATTAACCTTTCTCACCTATCTTTATTACATGACATCTACCAGCCCCATTAACCTTCCTCACCTATCTCTATTACATGACATCTACCAGCCCCATTAACCTTCCTCACCTATCTCTATTACATGACATCTACCAGCCCCATTAACCTTTCTTACCTATCTCTATTACATGACATCTACCAGCCCCATTAACCTTCCTCACCTATCTCTATTATATGACATCTACCAGCCCCATTAACCTTTCTTACCTATCTCTATGACATGACATCTACCAGCCCCATTAACCTTCCTCACCTATCTCTATTACATTGACATCTACCTGCCCCATTAACCTTTCTCACCTATCTCTATTACATGACATCTACCAGCCCCATTAACCTTCCTCACCTATCTCTATTACATGACACCTACCAGCCCCATTAACCTTCCTCACCTATCTCTATTACATGACATCTACCAGCCCCATTAACCTTTCTCACCTATCTCTATTACATGACATCTACCAGCCCCATTAACCTTTCTCACCTATCTTTATTACATGACATCTACCAGCCCCATTAACCTTCCTCACCTATCTCTATTACATGACATCTACCAGCCCCATTAACCTTTCTTACCTATCTCTATTACATGACATCTTCCAGCCCCATTAACCTTTCTTACCTATCTCTATTACATGACATCTACCAGCCCCATTAACCATCCTCACCTATCTCTATTACATGACATCTACCAGCCCCATTAACCTTCCTCACCTATCTCTATTACATGACATCTACCAGCCCAATTAACCTTTCTCACCTATCTTTATTACATGACATCTACCAGCCCCATTAACCTTCCTCACCTATCTCTATTACATGACATCTACCAGCCCCATTAACCTTCCTCACCTATCTCTATTACATGACATCTACCAGCCCCATTAACCTTTCTCACCTATCTCTATTACATGATATCTACCAGCCCCATTAACCTTTCTCACCTATCTCTATTACATGACATCTACCAGCCCCATTAACCTTCCTCACCTATCTCTATTACATGACATCTACCAGCCCCATTAACCTTTCTCACATATCTTTATTACATGACATCTACCAGCCCCATTAACCTTCCTCACCTATCTCTATTACATGACATCTACCAGCCCCATTAACCTTCCTCACCTATCTCTATTACATGACATCTACCAGCCCCATTAACCTTTCTTACCTATCTCTATTACATGACATCTACCAGCCCCATTAACCTACCTCACCTATCTCTATTATATGACATCTACCAGCCCCATTAACCTTTCTTACCTATCTCTATGACATGACATCTACCAGCCCCATTAACCTTCCTCACCTATCTCTATTACATTGACATCTACCTGCCCCATTAACCTTTCTCACATATCTCTATTACATGACATCTACCAGCCCCATTAACCTTCCTCACCTATCTCTATTACATGACACCTACCAGCCCCATTAACCTTCCTCACCTATCTCTATTACATGACATCTACCAGCCCCATTAACCTTTCTCACCTATCTCTATTACATGACATCTACCAGCCCCATTAACCTTTCTCACCTATCTTTATTACATGACATCTACCAGCCCCATTAACCTTCCTCACCTATCTCTATTACATGACATCTACCAGCCCCATTAACCTTTCTCACCTATCTCTATTACACGACATCTACCAGCCCCATTAACCTTTCTCACCTATCTCTATTACATGACATCTACCAGCCCCATTAACCTTTCTCACCTATCTCTATTACACGACATCTACCAGCCCCATTAACCTTTCTCACCTATCTCTATTACACGACATCTACCAGCCCCATTAACCTTTCTCACCTATCTCTATTACATGTGATCTACCAGCCCCATTAACCCTTCTCACCTATCTCTATTACATGACATCTACCAGCCCCATTAACCTTCCTCACCTATCTCTATTACATGACATCTACCAGCCCCATTAACCTTTCTGACCTATCTCTATTACATGACATCTACCAGCCCCATTAACCTTCCTCACCTATCTCTATTACATGACATCTACCAGCCCCATTAACCTTCCTCACCTATCTCTATTACATGACATCTACCAGCCCCATTAACCTTCCTCACCTATCTCTATTACATGTCATCTACCATCCCCATTAACCTTTCTCACCTATCTCTATTACATGACATCTACCAGCCCCATTAACCTTCCTCACCTATCTCTATTACATGACATCTACCAGCCCCATTAACCTTTCTGACCTATCTCTATTACATGACATCTACCAGCCCCATTAACCTTCCTCACCTATCTCTATTACATGACATCTACCAGCCCCATTAACCTTTCTCACCTATCTTTATTACATGACATCTACCAGCCCCATTAACCTTTCTCACCTATCTTTATTACATGACATCTACCAGCCCCATTAACCTTCCTCACCTATCTCTATTACATGACATCTACCAGCCCCATTAACCTTCCTCACCTATCTCTATTACATGACATCTACCATCCCCATTAACCTTTCTCACCTATCTTTATTACATGACATCTACCAGCCCCATTAACCTTCCTCACCTATCTCTATTACATGACATCTACCAGCCCCATTAACCTTCCTCACCTATCTCTATTACATGACATCTACGAGCCCCATTAACCTTCCTCACCTATCTCTATTACATGACATCTACCCGCCCCATTAACCTTCCTCACCTATCTCTATTACATGACATCTACCAGCCCCATTAACCTTTCTCACCTATCTCTATTACATGACATCTACCAGCCCCATTAACCTTTCTCACCTATCTCTATTACATGACATCTAACAGCCCCATTAACCTTCCTCACCTATCTCTATTACATGACATCTACCAGCCCCATTAACCTTTCTCACCTATCTTTATTACATGACATCTACCAGCCCCATTAACCTTCCTCACCTATCACTATTACATGACATCTACCAGCCCCATTAACCTTCCTCACCTATCTCTATTACATGACATCTACCAGCCCCATTAACCTTCCTCACCTATCTCTATTACATGACATCTACCAGCCCCATTAACCTTTCTTACCTATCTCTATTACAGGACATCTACCAGCCCCATTAACCTTCCTCACCTATCTCTATTATATGACATCTACCAGCCCCATTAACCTTCCTCACCTATCTCTATTACATGACATCTACCCGACCCATTAACCTTCCTCACCTATCTCTATTACATGACATCTACCAGCCCCATTAACCTTTCTCACCTATCTCTATTACATGACATCTACCAGCCCCATTAACCTTTCTCACCTATCTTTATTACATGACATCTACCAGCCCCATTAACCTTCCTCACCTATCTCTATTACATGACATCTACCAGCCCCATTAACCCTTCTCACCTATCTTTATTACATGACGTCTACCACCCCCATTAACCCTTCTCACCTATCTTTATTACATGACATCTACCAGCCCCAATTAACCTTCCTCACCTATCTCTTTTATGACATCTACCAGCCCCATTAACCTTTCTTACCTATCTCTATTACATGACATCTACCAGCCCCATTAACCTTTCTCAACTATCTCTATTACATGCCATCTACCAGCCCCATTAACCTTCATAACCTATCTCTATTACATGACATGTACCAGCCCCATTAACCTTCCTCACCTATCTCTATTACAGGACATCTACCAGCCCCATTAACCTTCCTCACCTATCTCTATTACATGACATCTACCAGCCCCATTAACCTTCCTCACCTATCTCTATTACATGATATCTACCAGCCCCATTAACCTTTCTCACCTATCTCTATTACATGACATCTACCAGCCCCATTAACCTTTTTCACCTATCTCTATTACATGACATCTACCAGCCCCATTAACCTTCCTCACCTATCTTTATTACATGACATCTACCGGCCCCATTAACCTTCCTCACCTATCCCTATTACATGACATCTACCAGCCCCATTAACCTTTCTCACCTATCTCTATTACATGACATCTACCAGCCCCTGTAACCTTTCTCACCTATCTTTATTACATGACATCTACCAGCCCCATTAACCTTCCTCACCTATCTCTATTACATGACATCTACCAGCCCCATTAACCTTTCTCACCTATCTCTATTACATGACATCTACCAGCCCCATTAACCTTTCTCACCTATCTTTATTACATGACATCTACCAGCCCCATTAACCTTCCTCACCTATCTCTATTACATGACATCTACCAGCTCCATTAACCTTTCTCACCTATCTCTATTACATGACATCTACCAGCCCCATTAACCTTTCTCACCTATCTCTATTACATGACATCTACCAGCCCCATTAACCTTTCTCACCTATCTCTATTACATGACATCTACCAGCCCCATTAACCTTCATCACCTATCTCTATTACATGTCATCTACCATCCCCATTAACCTTTCTCACCTATCTCTATTACATGACATCTACCAGCCCCATTAACCTTCCTCACCTATCTCTATTACATGATATCTACCAGCCCCATTAACCTTCCTCACCTATCTCTATTACATGACATCTACCAGCCCCATTAACCTTCCTCACCTATCTCTATTACATGACATCTACCAGCCCCATTAACCTTTCTCACCTATCTCTATTAAATGACATCTACCAGCCCCATTAACCTTCCTCACCTATCTCTATTACATGACATCTACCAGCCCCATTAACCTTTCTCACCTATCTCTATTACATGACATCTACCAGCCCCATTAACTTTTCTCACCTATCTCTATTACATGACATCTACCATCCCCATTAACCTTTCTCACCTATCTCTATTAAATGACATCTACCAGCTCCATTAACCTTCCTCGCCTATCTCTATTACATGACATCTACCAGCCCCATTAACCTTCTTCACCTATCTCTATTACATGACATCTACCAGCCCCATTAACCTTTCTCACCTATCTTTATTACATGACATCTACTAGCCCCATTAACCTTCCTCACCTATCTCTATTACATGACATCTACCAGCCCCATTAACCTTTCTCACCTATCTTTATTACATGACATCTACCAGCCCCATTAACCTTTCTCACCTATCTCTATTACATGACATCTAACAGCCCCATTAACCTTCCTCACCTATCTTTATTACAAGACATCTACCAGCCCCATTAACCTTTCTCACCTATCTATATTACATGACATCTACCACCCCCATTAACCTTTCTCACCTATCTCTATTACATGACATCTACCAGCCCCATTAACCTTTCTCACCTATCTCTATTATATGACATCTACCAGCCCCATTAACCTTTCTCACCTATCACTATTACTCACACCTGGCTTTATTGCTATCACATCACAATCCCAATGCTGTTTTCTATTATCTTTCTTTACAAACAACCAGTTGCTGTCAATGTATTTCTTCCAATTACTCCCTCCTCTATGAGGTGCATGGCTTAGTGGTTAGAGCATTGGGCTTGCAATCGAAAGGTTGTGAGTTCAATTCTCGGACTGGGTGATGTGTTGTTTCCTTGAGCAAGACACTTTATTTCACGTTGCTCCAGTTTACTCAGCTGTAGAAATAAGATGATAGGGACTGGGGTCTCTATCATTAAATTACCCAAGACACCTCCACCGAGGTATACCTTGGAGGAGGCCAGCTAAACCTGCATAGGTGTGGGCTGTCACACACGCACACACATAGGTGTGGGCTGTCACACACACACATAGGTGTGGGCTGTCACACACACACATATAGGTGTGGGATGTCACACACACACACATATAGGTGTGGGATGTCACACACACACACATATAGGTGTGGGCTGTCACACACACACACACACATAGGTGTGAGCTCTCACACACACACACACATATATAGGTGTGGGCTGTCTCACACACACACACATAGGTGTGGGGTGTCACACACACACACACATTGGTGTGGGCTGTCACACACACACACATATAGGTGTGGGCTGTCACACACACACACACACACACACACACATAGGTGTGGGCTGTCACACACACACACATAGGTGTGGGCTGTCACACACACACACACACATAGGTGTGGGCTGTCGCACACACACACACATAGGTGTGAGCTGTCACACACACACACACACATATAGGTGTGGGCTGTCACAGACACACACACATAGGTGTGATGTGTCACACACACACACACATAGGTGTGAGCTATCACACACACACACACATATAGGTGTGAGCTGTCACACACACACATATAGGTGTGAGCTGTCACACACACACACATATAGGTGTGAGCTGTCACACACACACACACACACATAGGTGTGAGCTGTCACACACACACACACATAGGTGTGAGCTGTCACACACACACACACACACATAGGTGTGAGCTGTCACACACACACACTCATATAGGTGTGAGCTGTCACACACACACACATATAGGTGTGGGCTGTGACACACACACACACATAGGTGTGAGCTGTCACACACACACACATAGGTGTGAGCTGTCACACACACACACACACACACACACATAGGTGTGGGCTGTCACACACACACACACACACACACACATAGGTGTGAGCTGTCACACACACACACACACACACACACATAGGTGTGAGCTGTCACACACACACACATAGGTGTGAGCTGTCACACACACACACACACACACACACACATAGGTGTGAGCTGTCACACACACACACACACACACACATATAGGTGTGGGCTGTCACACACACACACATAGGTGTGAGTTGTCACACACACACACATAGGTGTGAGCTGTCACACACACACACACACACACACACATAGGTGTGGGCTGTGACACACACACACATATAGGTGTGGGCTGTCACACACACACACACAGGTGTGAGCTGTCACACATACACACACATAGGTGTGAGCTGTCACACACGCACACACATAGGTGTGGGCTGTCACACACACACACATAGGTGTGGGCTGTCTCACACACACACATAGGTGTGGGCTGTCACACACACACACATAGGTGTGGGCTGTCACACACACACATATGTGTGAGCTGTCACACGCACACACATAGGTGTGAGCTGTCTCACACACACACACACACACATAGGTGTGAGCTGTCACACACACACACATAGGTGTGAGCTGTCACACACACACACACATAGGTGTGAGCTGTCACACATACACATATAGGTGTGAGCTGTCACACACACACACACATAGGTGTGGGCTGTCATACACACACACACATACACATAGGTGTGAGCTGTCACACACACACACATATAGGTGTGGGCTGTCACACACACACACATATAGGTGTGGGCTGTCACACACACACACATAGGTGTGGGCTGTCACACACACACACATAGGTGTGAGCTGTCACACACGCACACGCATAGGTGTGGGCTGTCACACACGCACACACATAGGTGTGGGCTGTCTCACACACACACATAGGTGTGGGCTGTCTCACACACACACATAGGTGTGGGCTGTCACACACACACATGTGTGAGCTGTCACACACACACGTATAGGTGTGGGCTGTCACACACACACACATAGGTGTGGGCTGTCTCACACACACATAGGTGTGAGCTGTCACACACACACATAGGTGTGGGCTGTCACACACACACACATATAGGTGTGAGCTGTCACACACACACACATATAGGTGTGAGCTGTCACACACACACACATAGGTGTGAGCTGTCACACACACGCACACACATAGGTGTGGGCTGTCACACACACACATAGGTGTGGGCTGTCACACACACACACATATAGGTGTGAGCTGTCACACAAACACACATATAGGTGTGAGCTGTCACACACACACACATATAGGTGTGAGCTGTCACACACACACACACATAGGTGTGAGCTGTCACACACACACACATAGGTGTGAGCTGTCACACACACACACATAGGTGTGGGCTGTCACACACACACACATAGGTGTGGGCTGTCACACACACACACACATATAGGTGTGGGCTGTCACACACACACACACATAGGTGTGGGCTGTCTCACACACACACATAGGTGTGGGCTGTCACACACACACACATAGGTGTGGGCTGTCACACACACACATATGTGTGAGCTGTCACACACACACACGTATAGGTGTGGGCTGTCACACACACACACATAGGTGTGGGCTGTCTCACACACACACATAGGTGTGAGCTGTCACACACACACACACATAGGTGTGGGCTGTCACACACACACACATATAGGTGTGAGCTGTCACACACACACACATATAGGTGTGAGCTGTCACACACACACACACATAGGTGTGAGCTGTCACACACGCACACACATAGGTGTGGGCTGTCACACACACACACATAGGTGTTTTTTTCACACACACACACACATAGGTGTGGGCTGTCACACACACACACATAGGTGTGGGCTGTCACACACACACACATATAGGTGTGAGCTGTCACACACACACACACATAGGTGTGAGCTGTCACACACGCACACACATAGGTGTGGGCTGTCACACACACACACATAGGTGTTTTTTTCACACACACACACACATAGGTGTGGGCTGTCACACACACACACACATAGGTGTGGGCTGTCACACACACACACATATAGGTGTGAGCTGTCACACACACACACATATAGGTGTGAGCTGTCACACACACACACATAGGTGTGAGCTGTCACACACGCACACACATAGGTGTGGGCTGTCACACACACACACACATAGGTGTGAGCTGTCACACACACACACATAGGTGTAAGCTGTCACACACACACACATAGGTGTGGGCTGTCACACACACACACACATATAGGTGTGGGCTGTCACACACACACACATAGGTGTGGGCTGTCTCACACACACACATAGGTGTGGGCTGTCACACACACACACATAGGTGTGGGCTGTCACACACACACACATAAGTGTGGGCTGTCACACACACACACATAGGTGTGGGCTGTCACACACACACATATGTGTGATCTGTCACACACACACGTATAGGTGTGGGCTGTCACACACACACACATAGGTGTGGGCTGTCTCACACACACACATAGGTGTGAGCTGTCACACACACACACACACACATAGGTGTGGGCTGTCACACACATATAGGTGTGAGCTGTCACACACACACACATATAGGTGTGAGCTGTCACACACACACACACATAGGTGTGAGCTGTCACACACGCACACACATAGGTGTGGGCTGTCACACACACACACACATAGCTGTGAGCTGTCACACACACACACACATAGGTGTGGGTTGTCACACACACACATAGGTGTGAGCTGTCACACACACACACACATATAGGTGTGGGCTGTCACACACGCACACACATAGGTGTGGGCTGTCACACACACACACACATAGGTGTGGGCTGTCACACACACACTATGATCCTGTCACTTTGTCTCTCTATCACACTCTTGTACACACTGTAAAGTGGTTGATGATAGGAAAGGCATCCAAACTGGCTAAACAAAGGGTTAGCAGGACCCTCCAGTTGTGTCAAATATATGTGCTGGTGCCACAATAAGATACACTTGGTAAAACATGAAACCCTATATAAGTGATATGTAACCCCCCACTCATGGTCTGTCTGGGAGGTCAGTAGCTCTGTTCTAGTACTGACTTGGTCTGTGAAGACCAGTCCAACCCTTGCTAGCAAGGAAAGTCGACATTAAATGATGATGATGATGATTCCATGACCAGTTTGTCAACAGAACTATTTAAATAATAACAAGAATAACAAGCATCTTTCATTTATAAGCTGTTATGATTGAAAGAAGAGTAAATTAAAGAAACATTAGATATTTTGTAAATGTATTTCTAATGAAATACACTCTACTTCAATTAATTAATGAAAAAGTTGGAGATTTACAAACATTTTTAATTATTTCATTATTAAGATAATAATTTAACATGCACATGTTAGTGGAGAATAGACATTAAACGATGATGATAGTTCATATATCAAATTATATTGGAAGATTATAATTTAAAGAGGAACCCTTTAACATGTGGTTAGAATGTCTCGGGAAAGAATCACTGGACAGATTTTATGGGTAAAACCAACCAGCAGGGGACCCAGAGGTAACCCCCAAGCAAAATGGTCAGATAACATCCATGTGCTTGCCTGGTCATGCTTGGGGATCCAACCGGTCCAGTTGGAGATGATTGCTTCTGACACGACCTGCTGGAAGGAGTGTTTGAGGACTCTGCCCCCACAACCCTCTCAGGAATAAGTGGGCAAAAAAGAGACCCTTTAAAATGGATGATTTTATTTCATAGAATCAGAGCCAGTTTTCGCTGGGTTAGTAACGAAAGGTTTAAATATTCCTACATAATGTATTAACCAGAAGCAAAATTAAATATTTACAACATCACTTTCAATAGTTTTATATCTATTTTTCTATCTGATTTTCCTTTCACATTGGTAGATGTCTTGGTCAATACATGCAATAATCTAATATAAAGTAGGAGAAATAGAAATGGCAGTTCCATTAATCATTTGTTGACAGAAGCTAAGGAATATAAAGTCTAGGGATTAATCTGAATTAAGAAATGTTTCATAGAAAATAAATAGGCCCAGAATAAATGAGATATGTTGGAGAGAATAAATCTGTATGCACAATACAGAATTTATTAGAAAATCTAACATAAATTTAATGTAGGTTTAACTAGAATTTGTAAAGTGACAATTGACTGAGGCAGTAGATCATTGGATTAATTTCTTTGGGGTATTTGTTTCAGCTTTCTCTGTTCTCTGAGTTCAGATCCCACCGAATTAAACCTTGCCTTTCACTCTTTTAAGATCAATAAAAAAAAAAGTAACAGTCCCCAATTCTGGGTCAATTCTTCCTCTGTAGCTCATTCTCCCTCTCTTTCTGGAAGGTTCCACTAAAGGGTCCTAGACTCACAACGGTAGTGCTCCTATGATTCCATCAGGAAATAAGGGTCCATACATATCTACAATTTATAAACCTCGCCTTGAAAACATACCATATATAATTTTGTATATAAGCTGAGAAATATATGACAAAAAAAGTGATGGTAAAATGGGATGAGGAGCTTATATTCAAGTTCAATATTTTCACCAACTTCAAAATTCTACATAAATGAGGTGCTAAAATATTTTCACTTTGGAGGTGAATATTACACTGGTTTCACTTTGGAGGTGAATATTACACTGGTTTCACTTTGGAGGTGAATATTACACCAGTTTCACTTTGGAGGTGAATATGACACTGGTTTCACTTTGGAGGTGAATATTACACCTGTTTCACTTTGGAGGTGAATATTACACCAGTTTCACTTTGGAGGTGAATATGACACTGGTTTCACTTTGGAGGTGAATATTACACCTGTTTCATTTTGGAGGTGAATATTACACCAGTTTCACTTTGGAGTTGAATATGACACTGGTTTCACTTTGGAGGTGAATATTACACCTGTTTCACTTTGGAGGTGAATATTACACCAGTTTCACTTTGGAGGTGAATATTACACCTGTTTCATTTTGGAGGTGAATATTACACTGGTTTCACTTTGGAGGTGAATATGACACTCGTTTCACTTTGGAGGTGAATATTACACCAGTTTCACTTTGGAGTTGAATATTAAACCAGTTTCACTTTGGAGTTGAATATTAAACCAGTTTCACTTTGGAGGTGAATATTAAACCAGTTTCACTTTGGAGTTGAATATTACACCTGTTTCACTTTGGAGGTGAATATTAAACCAGTTTCACTTTGGAGTTGAATATTAAACCAGTTTCACTTTGGAGGTGAATATTACACCTGTTTCACTTTGGAGGTGAATATTAAACCAGTTTCACTTTGGAGGTGAATATTACACCTGTTTCACTTTGGAGGTGAATATTACACCTGTTTCACTTTGGAGGTGAATATTAAACCAGTTTCACTTTGGAGGTGAATATTACACCAGTTTCACTTTGGAGGTGAATATTACACCTGTTTCACTTTGGAGGTGAATATTACACCAGTTTCACTTTGGAGGTGAATATTACACCTGTTTCACTTTGGAGGTGAATATTACACCAGTTTCACTTTGGAGGTGAATATTACACCTGTTTCACTTTGGAGGTGAATATTACACCAGTTTCACTTTGGAGGTGAATATTACACCTGTTTCACTTTGGAGTTGAATATTACACCAGTTTCACTTTGGAGGTGAATATTACACCAGTTTCACTTTGGAGGTGAATATTACACCTGTTTCACTTTGGAGGTGAATATTACACCTGTTTCACTTTGGAGGTGAATATTACACCAGTTTCACTTTGGAGGTGAATATTACACCTGTTTCACTTTGGAGGTGAATATTACACCAGTTTCACTTTGGAGGTGAATATTACACCTGTTTCACTTTGGAGGTGAATATTACACCAGTTTCACTTTGGAGGTGAATATTACACCTGTTTCACTTTGGAGGTGAATATTACACCTGCTTCACTTTTGACATGAAATTTGTATTTTCTATTTTTTTAATTTTTATGTTTTGAATTAATATGGCCTTAAAAATGGTCAGAAATTGGTATAACATCATTACATAACTGTTGCATTGTGATCAGAGACATAACTCCGGTATGGCAAGCATGGCACATGTCATGGACGCCACTTAGACAAAGAGCACTTTCTATTAAAGTCAGATAAGTTATCAAAGAGTTAAAAAAGAAACTTGTCCAGATGTATGATCTGTCTTTGATTATCATGGATGAGAAGCACCATGGTAGCTGGATTATGAAACCATTTATATAGATTATTAGGTCCATAGTTAAAAATACAGGGCTGGGAACTACACTACATGACAACTTAGGCATACCTTAAGGGAGTGCCACTTAGACTAGAAACACTTTCTATTACACTCAGATAAGTTATTGTCGGAGAGGGAAAAAAAGAAACTTCTTCAGATATAAATCTGCCTTTGATTATCATGAGTGAGAACATTATGGTGGCTGGATCATTAAAACATTTATATAGATTATTAGGCCAATAGTTAAAACAGTGTGGGGCAGGGGTGCAATTTAACTGGTTGCCATTGGCACTATTTTCCCTAGTTATGCCTCTGCACTTATTGTACAGCTACTGGTTTACTGGTTTCACAACCATTAATTCATGCCATATCTTTGATCATTGGCCCTTCTCCAACTTGTATGTTCTTCCCTGTAATCTAACATTCTACAAGATTCATTTTATTGACTTTAGATGTAAACACAACAACACTGTATTATAATAAAACATGATACAGACAAACCTTTGGTGGATTACACATGTTTATCGATAATTTCAGAATTGATTTTATATTGGATCTGTTATAATAGAGATAATATCAATTTTTATATTTTATTAAATCTATAGTTCACCATAAAATAAAGTGATAGTGAAATAATTATTATATACTGTATATATATATATATATATATATATATATTTTTTTTTTTTTTTATGTGTATCTTGTTTAATAGTTACAGCGAGGAACCATTCTTAAGGTCCTAAGATAATTTTTGAAATAAACTTTTAAAGCTGTGGTATATAATTTAATAAAAAGAAAGGCAATAAAACAAAACATCTATTTGAAAGAATGTTATAAATGAAGAATTAATATGAAGATTGAAATGCTTTCCTAAACAATCTTTTATTAGACTGATTACATATTTTCCATTTATAGCTTCTCATATATATATGCCACCACTTTTTGCAACACTTTTACAATCAATACTCTACCCCAGTTCTGTCTGCCTGCTACCTTACCCACCCACTCTATATAACTCTCCTCTCTCTCATCTCTCTCTTCTCTCTCTCCTCCCTTTCCACTTCATCTCTCTCTGACCTCCCTCATCTCTCTCTCTCCCCCTAATTTCTCTCTCTCCTTCCTCATCTATCCCCATCCCCATCATCTCTCTCCCCATCTCCATCATCTCTCTCCCCATCCCCATCATCCCTCCTCCTCTCTCACTCTTTCCCTATATATATATATACATATCCCTCCCTATCTCTCTCTCCCTCCCTCCCCTTCATGCCCCCCCCCCTCTCTATCCCCATCATCTCTCTTTCTCTCTCTCTCTCTCCCATATAATTATATTAATTACTTTTCAAAATCAACAAATATGTAATCATTGATACTACACAATTTTTTTCCCCCTCTTCCATCGAATACCAATATTTTTCATCTTAATCATTATTTAATGAATATTGCAGAATTTTATCTGATGAAATATTTTCTGCTCATCAGCATATATATATATGTGTGTGCGTGTGTATGATTTTTCCATGTAGAGAGTGAGAGCGAGAGAGAAAGTGTGATAGAGATGAGACATGAGAGGGGGGTAGAGAGAGGAGAGAGAGAGAAAGTGTGATAGAGAGAGGGATATATCCGATGTGTAAAAAGAACATGAGAACAGCTGTTACATAAAGAAATGTTCTCTGTTGAAGCAGGTGAAACCTGCGGGAGACCAAGATATATTACATAGGGTGAATGATTTATAAAAAACTGAACCTTATGAAGGAATTGACAAGTGGTTAGTGTTGATTAGTGGCTTGCTGTACTGGAGAAAACAACCCACCCACCAGTACAAGTTGGGTATGGTAGTTGTAGGGGTGACATAGTGTTTCTAGGGCATTTTTAAACTTGGCAGAGTCCATTTCTTCTCCAGGTCTGAATACAGCAGATTTTTTTACAGTGAAGGATAGAGAAGGAGAAAAAGAAGTGAGAAAGAGATATAGAAAAAGAATCGATCTCAATACTTGACTGGTGCTATTTTTTATTGATCTGGAATGAATGAAAGGCAAAATTGACCTCAGCGTAAATTGTAGTAAGAGAATAGATGTTATATGGAGTGGAGCGGTCCTCTTGGATTTGCAGTGGATGAGATACCCATGCCAGTGCTGGAGTTAGAATAAAATACATCCAGTATACCCTGTTTAGGGCACCCAGTCATAGAAACCTTGCCAAAATATGGCATATATGAGCAAGGCATCTCTCCATGATCCGTCTAGTTTGGAACTGTCCAAATTTCAAGAGGAACAAACAGGTTTTTGATCTAGAAGATCATGCAGTGAACAAATGGTTGTGTGGTGTTGTGTGGTGTGGTGTGATGCAGTGTGGTGTGATGCAGTGTGGTGCGGTGCAGTGCGGAACATCAACGAACAGAATTGTAACGGCCACTGGTTTTTAATTTTCTTGATTTCCAGAAGGTATTTGACAGTGTACATAGAGAGACATGGAGATTTACTAAACAGTATAGCATTGTAGACAATTACAACACTATGATGATCAGCTGAAAAGTTCATAGGCTGACCAAGATACTCTCATAGAATGACCAAATGAGGTTTATTTTTCAACATAGTTCCTGAAAAGATAAGATGCAATTATTAATAATAAGAATTGAAATTAATGCATGCAAGATTTCACAGTGCTAGCATCACTCCTTCATAGTCAGCCTATGAACGTTTCAGTCGGCCCTCATATCTTTAACAGCCTGTAAGAACAGAAATCGGTAACACAGAGTACTTCAAGATTTATATTAGGGTTAAAGAGATGTGTCTGTTGTTCATTATTGATTTAAGGGCAGTGGATTGGCAGTATCGGTAGAGGGTCGGACGCCATGCTTTCCAGCATAGTTACGTCCCTTTACGATCTGAGTTCAAATCCCGCCGAGGTTAACTTTGCCTTTCATCCTTACGGGGTCGATAAAATAAAGTACCAGTAATGCACTGGGGTAATTGCTGGCCTTGTGCCAAAAGTATAAACAATTATTGATTTAATTATGTAGATAATCTTTAATGAACCAATGAGTTGGAATAGCAGATTGTGAGATGTCTTACAGATGTTGACTTTGTGGATAACATTGCTTTCCTGGAGGACTCATGTTTAACACTTCAGGCTAACAGAAGGAGCAGTAAAGACTGTCTTAAGAATCAGTGGTGAGCAGACCAAATTAAAGCACCCTGTGGACTAACTGTAGAGGTATGTGGCCTAGTGGTAAGGGTATTGGACTTACGATCATAATGTTGTGGGTCTGATTCCTGAACTGGGTCGTGTGTTGTGTTCTTCTTAAGCAAAACACTTCATTTCACATTACTCCAGTATACTCAGCTGAAAGTGAGTACCAGTAGCTGGGGATTTAACCCTGCAATGGACCGGTGTCTTGTCCAGGGGCAAGTTTTGTACTCTCAGTCACTTCACGCCACGGAAACCGCGATAAGCACCGGCCTGATGAGCCTCTGGGTTCAAGACAGACTTTAGACTTTTTTAGTTGGACTAACTGGAACAGGTATTGAGATCAATGAAGATCAGTTGAAGAGGTAACTAACTTCACCTACCTGAGTAACATTATTGCAACAGAAGGAGATACAAAGATAGATGGTAGCTCCAGAATGGGGTGGGCAGCAGCTGTGGTTTGATAAATCAATAACATCTAGGCAAGTTTTTTCATCATCATCAGTATGAAAATCTGCCTCTGCTATTATCTTGCCAATGGCAGTCTACACTGGGGGAATGTAGATGACTGCATTTCATCATGGCACATCACTACCACTTTACAGAGTGTACTAGGTGTCTTTTATCATGGCCAGCACTACGACTTTACAGAGTGGACTGGGTGTATTTTATCATGGCCAGCACTACGACTTTACAGAGTGGACTGGGTGTATTTTATCATGGCCAGCACTACGACTTTACAGAGTGGACTGGGTGTATTTTATCATAGACCAGCACTACCACTTTACTGAGTGGACTGGGTGTATTTTATCATGACAGCAACACTACCACTTTACAGAGTGGACTGGGTGTATTTTATCATGGCAGCAACACTACCACTTTACAGAGTGGACTGGGTGTATTTTATCATAGACCAGCAACACTACCACTTTACAGAGTTGACTGGGTGTATTTTATCATAGACCAGCAACACTACCACTTTACAGAGTGGACTGGGTGTATTTTATCATAGACCAGCAACACTACCACTTTACAGAGTTGACTGGGTGTATTTTATCATAGACCAGCAACACTACCACTTTACAGAGTTGACTGGGTGTATTTTATCATAGACCAGCAACACTACCACTTTACAGAGTGGACTGGGTGTATTTTATCATAGACCAGCAACACTACCACTTTACAGAGTTGACTGGGTGTATTTTATCATAGACCAGCAACACTACCACTTTACAGAGTGGACTGGGTGTATTTTATCATAGACCAGCAACACTACCACTTTGTACTGGGTGTAATTTTATCATGGCAGCAACACTACCAGTTTACAGAATGTACTGGGTGTATTTTATCATGACAGCAACACTGCCACTTTACAGAGTGAACTGGGTGTATTATAGTGTGGCGCCATGACTAAGATGATCAATGTATCTTTAGTCAACCAGAGAAGCAGTGATGGGAAGTGGAGAAGAGAGACCATGTCAGAAGTAGCCCAGTCCTGTTTTCCATGATTGCATGAGTTGGAAAAATAAATATATGTGTGTGTATGTATATATCTATATATATATGTGTTTATGTATGTATACGAGATGTTATATTATAGAAAAATATTTTGATTTCTTTGTGTGCATATGTGAGTGTTTGATATATGTATATAAATATATATATATATGCAAGCATAATATATATATATATATATGCAAGCAGGGAAAATGATGATGATATATATATATGCAAGCATAATATATATATATATATATTGTATTTATGCTCCTACATAGCAGTAAAATGATGATGATATATATATATATATATATATATATATCATCATCATCATTTTACGTCCGCTTTTCCCTGCTTGCAAGGGTGGGACGGGTCTTATTCAGCACAGCATCTCTCCACTCGTCACGGTCCTTCGTCATCTCCACCGTGAGCTTCAGCGATCTGAGGTCTGTTCTCACCACCTCCGCCCATGTTTTTCGTGGTCTACCTCTACCACGTCTTCCTTCAACTGGCATTTCCTGGCACTTCTTCACCCATCGATCACCCTCCATGCGCATCACATGTCCATGCCACCGCAGTCTCCCTTCTCGCACACTACATTCTATCCCTCTCAGACACAGTTTCTCTCAACATATCCATGCTGGATCGTTCACGCACATTGACATTGCACATCCAATGGAGCATGCTTGCCTCATTTCTCTCCAGCCGTCGCATATCCTCTGCAGTTGCTGCCCATGTCTCACTACCATGCAGCATCGCGCTCCTCACACAGGCATCATATAACCGGCCTTTCGTACGCAGAGAGGAAGCAGCTCCCTAAACTTCTTCCAACCCGTCCTTATTCTAGATAATATGGCCTCGGAACACCCCCCCCCCCCCCCTCCCATGCTAATCTGATCACCTAGGTACCGGAAGCTATCCACCATTTCTATAGCACCCGCCTGCATTTGAAAAATGTGTCTTCTACTGTCTAATTTCCTTGTACATCTATTGCATACGTATTTCTCCCTACCTGTTAGTTTGCCTGCTATCACGCTACATCTCTTGTGCACCCAGGATCTGCATTGTGTGCATTTTATAGAATTTATGCCAGTTCCTTTTCTGCATATCGAACATGGCGATTTCCCTGACGTAATCAGAGTTTTGTCCTCTTTTCTACTCATCAACACTTTTGTCTTATATATATTGTATTGATGCTCCTACATAGCGATATACATATAAATGTATGTATTGTATATTGAATAATATACAGGATGTTTATGAAAAACATTTGAAGGACTTTTGCTAGGAATTTTTAAGGTTGTGACCAACATCACTTACCTAGCTTCAACAAAAACATATATGTGTGTGTGTATATATATATATGTGTGTGTATGTATAACATTATATTGCAGAAAATACTTTGATTTCTTTCTGGGTGTATATATATATATATATATATATATATATATATATATATATACAGGGTGTCTCCAAAAATGTATACACCCTTTGATTACCTGTACAGGCAATATTTATCAGAATGCTGTTGAAGTGTGTATATATTTTGGGGGGACACCTTGTATGTGTTTATGTATGTATCACAGAATATACTACATGAAAATATTTGGATGTTTTTTGTGTGTGTCTCTGTGTGTGTGTGTGTATATATATATATATATATATATATATATATATATATATATATATATATATAACCTATACTAGCATGGAAAATGGCTGTTAAACGATGGTGATGATGATGTATATATATATATATGACTTTGTGTGTGTATGTATATATATATATATATATATATATATAACCCATGCTAGCATGGAAAATGGACGTTAAATGATGATAATATATATATATATATATATATATATATATATATATATATATGTCTTTGTGTGTGTATGTATGTATATATGTGTGTGCGTGTGTGTCTTTGTGTATGTGTATGCACCAAAAGAGAACTAGATTCAACCACATCTCCCCTTTTGTGTTTAGTCATTGTGACTACCATCATCAAAGGACATCCACTCAGAGTCATTCCTATAAATTTTACTGAAAGACCTTAGTATTCTAGTTCTGTCACTGAAATATTCATACACAGTATAATCTCACAGTTTTTATTGGCTTCCTTTTTTGTTTATCTGCAAGGGAGAGAAGCCTTGTAGGACTGATATATTTCAGTAGAAAAAAATATGATACCAACATACTTATTTTTCTACTATTGTTTTTAATATTTGAATTAATATGAGCTTCAACATTTAATCTAATTTTAACTTTTAATTTTAAGATATTGAGGCATTAAATGTGGAAGCGGAAATCCAATTTAAATATTAAAAATAATTATTGAAAGAGAAATATGTTGGTATTTAATTATTGTATTTATTATACTATGAGAGAGAGAGAGAGAGAGGGGGGGGGGGGGGAGAATCATACACTGCAAAGATAAAAGAATAGCCAATGAAAAACAAGCTTATATATACATACATATATATATTTATATATAATGTATACACACACAAATATATATATACACACATGCCCATACACACATATATATAATTATCATCATCATTTAAAGTCTGTTTATCCTGCTGGCAAGAATTAGACACATATATGTACACACACGTGTATCATTTTCAGCATCATTACCATCTTCATCATCCTTTTATGTCCATTTTCCATGCTGGCATAGGTTGGACAGGTCATCATGGTTCAATACTATACAGGTCAAAGAACCACGTATTGCTCATATGTTCTATATTTTGGCATGGTTCCTATCAGTTAGATGATGTTTGTAATGCCAACCACTTTATAGATTGTTCTCTGTACATTAAACTCTGGCATGCACACCTCAGAGGTTGTCTTGTCCATTGCAGGCTAAAAGAGACCTCTATATTCCATGTAGCTTCCAGTCTCTCACCACTTGTTCAGCATCATAGTACCTGTACTGGTAGGTAGGTCCTTTATAGCACAGCAAGTCACCAGTCAACTTGGTACTGTATCATCTTTAGTTTCTTCATAACTTCATCCCATATCTCCCTTCATCTCCTTCTTCCACAGATTCTATCTACTTCAAGTGGTTGCTACATCTTTATACCATTCTCACTTTCCTTATATATCACATGTCCATACCAGTGCAATCATCTCTCTTGTACACTTCAACCAATTCCTCTTACACTCAGCTTTTCTCACAGCCTCATTGTGGTGCATCATTTATACATACTAACATTACACATCCAGTGGAGCAAGCATTCTTCATTTCATTCCAGCCATTACAAATCTGCATTCATGGTTCACACATAGCAGTTTGAACTCAATAGTGAGAATGTGGAAAGTGGGTGAGACAGAGGCAGTGACATGAGAGTTTGGTTCCTTTGTGTTCAGACCTGGTGTATATACTAACAACTATCATATAATCCACTTCTTACTATGAGAGAGAAGCCCTCTGTTGCCAGCAGTGGTAACAGTTCTCTGAACTTCTTCCACTCCATTCTCACTCTAGCTACATCACTTTCAGTATATTCACCTCCACTCTGGCTCCACTACTTTCAGTATCTCAACCTCCACTCTGGCTCCACTACTTTCAGTATCTCAACTTCCACTCTGACTCCACTACATTCACCTCCACTCTGGCTCCACTACATTCACCTCCACTCTGGCTCCACTACATTCACCTCCACTCTGGCTCCACTACATTCACCTCCACTCTGACTCCACTACATTCACCTCCACTCTGGCTCCACTACATTCACCTCCACTCTGGCTCTATTACTTTCAGTATCTCAACCTCCACTCTGGCTCCACTAATTTCACCTCCACTCTGGCTCCATCACTTTCAGTATCTCAACTTCCACTCTGGCTCCACTACATTCACCTCCACTCTGGCTCCACTACATTCACCTCCACTCTGGCTCCACTGCATTCACCTCCACTCTGGCTCCACTACATTCACCTCCACTCTGGCTCCATTACTTTCAGTATCTCAACCTCCGCTCTGGCTCCACTACTTTCACCTCCACTCTGGCTCCATCACTTTCAGTATCTCCACCTCTACTCACCTCCACTCAAGCTACACCACTGTCAGTACATTCACCTCAACAGCTAATGATGTCACCTTGATAACAAAACCATCTCAGCATTTGAGGAAGTTTACTTCACAAATAACCTTACTATTCACTACTCCTATGCACCTGTCATATATGAAGTCTACCCTCCCTGTTGGCTTACCTGTCCTCTCACTACACCTCTTCAGTGTTTATTGTATGAAGTTTCTACCTACTGTTTGTTTACATATAGAACACAGCCATTTATCAGCAGGTAGTAGAATCCTATTCTCTTTCATATTTACTAAAACTTTAAGTCTTTACTTGGTTTATTTTTGAGGTCCTTTGATTCTATATTTTCCTAAGTAATCACTAGATTACAGAATGTAGAATTCTGTCATAGGCTTTTACTAGGTCAACAAATGCTAGGTATAGGGGCTTCTTCTTAGCTAAGTACTTCACCTGCTGCTATCTCACAAGGAAGATAGTATTGGTAGTGCTTCTTGGCGCAAAGCCAAATTACTTCGCATCAAGGTTGATTCTCTGTTATGCTATCACTCTTTCTGTAACCCTCATAACCTGAGCCAACAATTTGATACTGTTGTCATGGCCTGTTTTTAGTGTGTCTCTTTTACCCTTGTAGCAGCTGACAATGATGCTGCTACACCAGTCATTGGGTATGACACCTTTTACTATCTTATTAACTGTGCAAGTAACTGTCATACTTCACCAGAAAGTTTAATCATCTCACCAAGATCCCTGATGATCAGCAGCCATTCCTACCATCATATAGTTACTCAGAAGAGATGTTGATGAAAATACAGCTTATTAAATTATAAATGTTGCTGTAAAAACAAAGAAATGTAAACACACTTTCTGTTATATGTTCTGTACACAGTCAAAGATAATAGAATACCTCTATATATTTCACTGTCTTTTGTCCATTCATCAGCAGACAAATACCCCAAATGATTCCACCTACATGGTGAATATATAGCTAAGGCTTAACGACTGTCTCAATCCAGGAGGCTCATCAGGTTTTTGTGGTGTGTAGCAACAGAGAGTACAAGATTTCCCCCTGGACAGTACACCAGTCCATTACAGGGTTAAACCACCAGCTATTGCTGGTATTCATTTTCAGCTGAGTATACTGGAGCAATGTGAAATGAAGTGTTTTGCTCAAGAACACAACACAATACTGGAATGAGACCCACAACATTATGATAGTAAGTCCAACACTCTTACCAGAAGACAATGTGTCTCCCCTGAGTATACTGGAGCAATGTGAAATGAAGTGTTTTGCTCAAGAACACAACACACAACCCAATCCAGGAAACAAACCCATGATATGATAGTAAGTCCAACACATTTACCACTAGACCATCCACCTCCACACAAAGGCAGTCACTATTTATATCAAACACAATGTACAACTTAAGTGAAAAAGCCAGTTTAATTTACATGGCATGCATTCCTTTGGCAACATAATTAATTACATAATAAATATTTATATACAACACAGCATGTATTGGAAGATCTAAGCTTAACTGAAACATAATTTAAAAACTCTAGTTATATCTACATTGAATTTATCTTAGATCTTTTAATACACACCGTGTTATTTATAAGGAACTGAGGGGCCCAGGAAGGAAGGCTGTATTGGTGTGTGGATATATGTATATGTGTGTTTGTCTACACACTGATATATATGTGTGAGTGTGGGTGGGTGAATGTATGTAGATTATTGTGTGTATGTATGTATATATATATATGTGTGTGTGTATATATGTATGCATACACATATACATACATGTATGTGTATGTATGTATATATGTGTGTGTCTACATTTATGTATTTGTGGATGTACGTTTATTATTATGTGTGTGTGTATGTATATATGTGCATGAGTGTGTATGTGTGTGTATGTAAGATAATTCAGGCAAAATGTTTACTGTAGGGCTTACAGAGATGAGACACAGTTGGTAGCATATGGATATTTGTGATAACTATTGATTTTAATATATTCTCAATTCTCTCTCAGTTCTCTTCTATTGAAATAAATGGTATTCGGTCAGAGGTAAATTCATATAAAATCTGGATATGGATTAAAATCTCCATTTGCAAGACATATTTCACTAGGCTATATTTATCTTCATCATCAGCAGCATTTTACGTCCATTTTCTATGCTTGTATGAGTAAGGTAAGCTGTCTTGTCTTGAGACTCTGACAGGTCAGATTACAATGTCTTGCTCAAATATTCCATTTTTGGCATGGTGTCTATAGATAGGGACCCTTCTTAGCACCAATCAACTTTACAGTGTGTACTGAGAACATTTTTTGTGGGCCCCAGCACTGTCATCTTATTTACAGGCTTGACTGGATACTTTTTTGTTGTGGCACTAGCACTACTGCCTTACAGGGTGAACTGGGTGCTTTTTTGTTGTGGCACTAGCACTACTGCCTTACAGGGTGAACTGGGTGCTTTTTTGTTGTGACACTAGCACTACTGCCTTACAGGGTGAACTGGGTGCTTTTTTGTTGTGGCACTAGCACTACTGCCTTACAGGGTGAACTGGGTGCTTTTTTGTTGTGGCACTAGCACTACTGCCTTACAGGGTGAACTGGGTGCTTTTTTGTTGTGGCACTAGCACTACTGCCTTACAGGGTGAACTGGGTGCTTTTTTGTTGTGACACTAGCACTACTGCTTTACAGGGTGAACTGGGTGCTTTTTTTTGTTGTGGTACCAACACAGTCACATTAGAGGGTGGACTGGATGTGGTTTGTTGTGGCACCAGCACTGCCATCTTACAGGCTGTCCTGGGTGCTTTTTTATGGTACCAGCACTACCACCTTACAGGTGGGACCGGGTGTGGTTTGTTGTGGTACCAGCACTACTATCTTAACAGAATGAGCTGGGTGCGTTTTTTTTATGGCACCATCACTACCATCTTACAGGTGGGACCGGGTGTGGGTTTTTATGGCACCAGCACTACCATCTTACAGGATGAACTTAGCTGAAGCATAATATATCGGCAAAAAACATGAGCACACTTGAAACACATGACTGTGATATGGTTGGCTGTCATTAAATAATCAAATAATTACGCAGCAACTTGTTAGATAACACTCAATAGGAGTTCAATACATGATATTCAGAGGTGAGATGATGAATGAAGAAAGGATCTAATCTATCCAATTCTTTACAGCAGAGAGAAACAAATGTTAAAGTATTAATGATTATAATAATAATAATGAACTTATTGTGTACAGTGTTCAGGTGCACTACAACTCATCAAAGGTGCATGTATAGTACATAGAATAATGGACAAATGTCAAGAAAATGAAAAGTGTATGAGTCATGATATACATGTGTGTGTGTATGAAGGGGGGGGGGGGGGGCACATCAGGTGAAGTGTTGGCAAATTTCAGGAAGCATGGAGGTTTTAAAGGATGTAGTGTCTTGGCAGCTAACAACTGATGCAGGTAGTTTATTCCATGCTTCAGCAACTCTAAGAATGAAAAGATTTTTCTGAAACTCATGGGAGCTGTGCTGTTTTCTGACTTTGTTGACATGCCCACGAGTGTTAGACATATGGTTAATAATCTTGTTGCCAGACATTGGAGCTTCAATGTAACCATGTCTTGGGAAGCAAGGCGTTCAGAGTATGGTATATATTTATGTAATATATATTCATATCTATACAACAATGAGAGGATATATTCATGTAACATATATACGTATCTATATATGAATGAGATGATATATTTATGTAATATATATATCGTGCAGGAGAGGCGGTTACGCTGGTATGGACATGTGATGCGTATGAAGGATGACAGCTGCATAAAAAGGTGCAGAGCACTAGAAGTTGATGGAAACCGCGGAGTGGGGAGACCCAAGATGACTTGGGATGAGGTGATAAAAGCCGACCTTACCCAACTACACCTCTCAAAGACAATGACACACGACCGTGACTTCTGGCGTCACGCAGTAATACAGGGTACCCGACCTCCCATGGGTACATGCTGAAGCATATAAACAATATGCCCCCACTCCCCCCACCGCAAGGTGGTCGTGGAGGTGCCACGGCAAAAAAGCACCCAGCCCACACTGTAAAGTGGACGTGTAGGCGCCACGAAAAAGCACCCAGCACTCACTGTAAATGAGGTTGGTGTTAGGAAGGGCATCCAGCTGTAGAAATCAAGCCAGATCAGTTCCTGTATGAGCAAGGCATGGTCAGCCGACCAGACACTGCCCACAACAGGACAACCCGTCTAACCCATGCTAGCGTGGAAGAACGGACGTAAAACGGTGATGATGATGATGATATCTATACATCAATGAGATGACATATTTATGTAATATATATACATATCTATATATGAATGAGAGGATATATTTATGTAATATATATATACATATCTATATATGAATGAGAGGATATATTTATGTAATATATATATATATCTATACATCAATGAGATGATATATTTATGTAATATATATATATATCTATATATGAATGAGATGATATATTTATGTAATATATATACATATCTATATATGAATGAGATGATATATTTATGTAATATATATACATATTTATACATCAATGAGATGATATATTTATGTAATATATATATATATTTATACATCAATGAGATGATATATTTATGTAATATATATATATATACATGACAGGATATATTTATGTAATGTATATATACATCTATATATTAATGAATGTATATTTATGTAATATATATATATACATCGATACTTGAGAGGATATATTTATGTAATATATATACATATCTATACATCAATGAGATGATATTATCATCAACATCATCGTTTAACATCTATCTTCCATGCTAGCATGGGTTATATATATCTACGATATCATCATCATACATCTATCATAATATTTATATATATATTTATGTAATATATACACATCTATACTATGAATGAGAGGTTAATAATGGTATATTTATGGAATATACACACATCTACACCATGAATGAGAGGTTACCTTTTGAAAATGCTTTACAAAAAAGAAACAATGTTATTTCTCAGCAGTTAATTCTTTACAACAACAACAAAAATAAATACCATCAATTTCTCTCTGTTTGGTATACTTGCTGATATAGCAATCCAGAGATAGGTGTGGGAATTGTGTTATCTGGTTGCTTTCCTTTTTCAAATTCTTTGAGATTTTTCTAATGTCAATACTTTTTACTATCAATAAAACTTTGAATATATACCAAAAATCAAAAAGAACTTGTGTGGGTGGGGGGTTGGAGAGTTAACACTGTAAATAGGAAAGGTTTTAAAAAACGATTTAATAATTCTATATATGCTGAGAAATAGGTGACAAAAAAAAATCAATGGTAAAATGGGGCAGGTGGATTATATTCAAGGTTAATATTTTCAATATTTTACTGGTTTTCACCAACTTCAAAATTCTATGTAAATGAGGTGGGAAAATATTTTCACTTTGAAGGTGAATATTACACCTGTTTCACTTTGGAGGTGAATATTACACCTGTTTCACTTTGGAGGTGAATATTACACCTGTTTCACTTTGGAGGTGAATTTTACACCTGTTTCACTTTGGAGGTGAATATTACACCTGTTTCACTTTGGAGGTGAATTTTACACCTGTTTCACTTTGGAGGTGAATATTACACCTGTTTCACTTTGGAGGTGAATATTACACCTGTTTCACTTTGGAGGTGAATATTACACCTGTTTCACTTAGGAGGTGAATATTACACCTGTTTCACTTTGGAGGTGAATATTACACCTGTTTCTCTTTGGGGGTGAATATTACACCTGTTTCACTTTGGAGGTGAATATTACACCTGTTTCACTTTGGAGGTGAATATTACACCTGTTTCTCTTTGGAGGTGAATATTACACCTGTTTCACTTTGGAGGTGAATATTACACCTGTTTCTCTTTGGAGGTAAATATTACACCTGTTTCACTTTGGAGGTGAATATTACACCTGTTTCTCTTTGGGGGTGAATATTACACCTGTTTCACTTTGGAGGTAAATATTACACCTGTTTCACTTTGGAGGTGAATATTACACCTGTTTCTCTTTGGAGGTGAATATTACACCTGTTTCACTTTGGAGGTGAATATTACACCTGTTTCTCTTTGGGGGTGAATATTACACCTGTTTCACTTTGGAGGTAAATATTACACCTGTTTCACTTTGGAGGTAAATATTACAACTTTTTCACTTTGGAGGTAAATATTACACCTGTTTCACTTTGGAGATGAATATTACACCAGTTTCACTTTGGAGATGAATATTACACCAGTTTCACTTTGGAGGTGAATATTACACCGGTTTCACTTTGGAGGTGAATATTACACCAGTTTCACTTTTGACATGAAATTTGTATTTTCAGTTGTTTTCGACGTGTTTTAAATGAACATGGTCTTCAAAACAGCCAGAAATTGATTTTAAAAATCATCACGTAATAAAGTTGTGAAACAAAAACTATACTCTAAACAAAACTTAAAACATTTTAAATATCAAAATATTAAAACTTCATAAATATATTCTCTGCTCATGAGAATTTCAAAACCACATCTAAACATAATGTGTTGATTAACTGTCTTGACTTATAACAGGGTTTGGTTTTTTTCCCATTTCTCAGACATAAAATATATTTGACTATATACCGTAGATAAAACTGCAGTACATTTATAGAATGCCCAGCTTTAGTTTCCTTTTTCTCCAGGTTATTTTAAGGTAACCAGTATTGTGGAAGTTAAATTATCTGTGAAAATAAAGCCAAAGCAGGCTACTTGTGGCAGAAATAAAGACTTCATAATTTTGTGATATACAATTGGAAAGATTGAACTATTCCAAATGGAACAAACTGATTGGTTGATTCAATCTACTTAATACTTCTTTTTCTTCTGTTGAGATCTCTAAACATTGTTTCATGATACACAATGTCTGTTGACGTAACCATCTTGTGTTTCTTGATTATTTTTGATGGCTTATAAATGTACCAAGTAACCCAGTATAACTTGCTTCGTGGTTGAGTGGTTGGCAATTAAACTAATTCCTTCACCAGACCCTGACCTAGTCAGGTCAGACTTTTGCCTGCCACTGGTACCATGTAACCCAGTACAACCTGCTTCATGTTGAGTGGTTGGTGACTAAACCAACTCCCCCATCAGACCCTGATCCAGTGAGGAGGGTAAGGGGAACCACAGCAGCACAAAAAACAAAAGCTGTTAAAAGGGCAGATGAACTCCTCAGTATCAACTGCCATCCACCCCAACTATAGGTTAAATAGCCTCACCAACCAACAATTGGCCTAGTGTGTGGGATATAGCTACACCTCTGACATGGCCTAAACCAAACAGTGGCAATCAACCAGGAAGGGGTTCCTCCAACTGTAGTGAAAAGGCCCTGGATTGGATTGATTGGATAAAATAACAAAGCATTGCCATTTTTTGTTGATTGTCCAAGGTTAATAGGTGGAAAGGGAGGAAGAAAGCACACCTCAGGGGTTATTGCAGTAGGAAGATGTACAAGTCAGCTGAACTATTCTTAGACAGGGAAGCTGCTCTGAATGCTTGTAACAATGATGACTCTGTTAAAAGCAGATAGTGTTCTGCTAACCCTTTAGTTACCAACTTAGTGTTCTGCTAACCCTTTAGTTACCAACTTAGTGTTCTGCTAACCCTTTAGTTACCAACTTAGCCAAAACCACCCATTTTAAAGGTTTCCAATTTTGTATAAAAATATTACATCTTAGTAATGAAATAATTAATACTTTTAGTAAATCCCTCAAAATTCTTCATTAATTAATTAAAATAAATAAGTACCAGTAATGTACTGGGTAATTGCTGGCCTTGTGCCTAAAGTAGAAACAATTAATTAATTAAAATAAAGTGTATTTCATTATAAATGTGGTCATGAAAGGATTAAACGAAATGGTGCTCTGTCAAAGACAGATGGTGCTCTGTTAAAGGTAACTGGTAACATTAACCTGGGTAAGGGATTACGCAAAAGCTGCTGCAGCACAGTTTCTGTCCCCTCCCCCCAATTTAACTCACATGATTTTGGGTCAACCTGAGGTAGAAGAAACTTGACCAAGGTGCTATGCAATAGGACTAAACCCAGAACTATGATTGTAAAGCAACATGTCTAATTACGTGCCTATGCCTGCACCCAGTGGTGAATATTTTCCTTCATAAGCATCATCTGAAACCCTTAATCTCCATCTTCTTTTTAACTTATCTGATTTCAGTTTAAATCTTAGATGCTTCACATATATTCTGAATTGATATAACAGAAGTGTTTATCCTGTATAATTACTAAGTCTATAGGGTTTCTAGGTCCATTGTTTGGTACCAGGTGGCGCTCTAATGGAAAATAATCTCTTGGCTGTCACTAAAAATTATTGTTATTAATCTAGTCACTAATACTAGGCTTTGGAAGAGGAAAGGGTTATGCGCATAAACACATGCACATAAACACACACACTCACTCACACACACATGTATACACACATGCACTTACACATACATGCATGCACACAAACACATACTCACACAAACATGCTCGCACACATACAGACATGCACACACATACACACAATCATGCGCACACACTCACACATACACACAAGCATGCGTACACACACCCACACAATATTTTAGATAATTTTGCCATGTATAGTGTAACAGTTTTATTTTACCAAATTTATAACATTTTTATCATAACGCACCTTTTATTTAGATATGTTTTTTGTTTGAAATGTATATTTTTTTATATTATTTTTCTTTAGTGATCATTGGACAGTAATTGTGATTTATGAGTGTTTGACTTGGTTTCTTTTTCGCTTCAGAACTGTAACTATTTTACTCGGTTTCCCTAATTGAAAAATTTGGCAGAACTGCCAGTTTTAGCTCAGTGTCATTTAGTCATATGGCATTTTAAAATATTTATATTTCATGAAGTAATGACCCAGTGATTGGCCAATAGGCCATCTCATACAGATTAAATGTCCAGCAAAATCATTGATCATTTATGCATGTAATAAAAAACTGAAGTATTTTGAAACTAGATGCTTTTTCTTATGATAACCCCCACTGCATGACCTGATGGTTAGGATGCTTGACATAGGATAGTAATGTCATCAGTTCAATTCCTGTTTAGGCTACAGCATTGTGTTCTTAAGCAAAATTCTTTATTTTATGTTGCTTCAGTACATTCAGCTGAAAGTGAGTACCAGCAGTAGCTGGGGAGTTAATTCTGAAATAGGCTGGCATCTTGTCCAGGAGGCATTTTGTACTCTTAGTCACTTAACGCAAAAGAAACCAGGATAAACACTGGCAGTAGCTGGGGAGTTAAACCTGTGATAAACCGGTGTCCTGTCCAGCGGGGAGTTTTGTACTCTTAGTTGCTTAGCGCCAAGGAAAACAGTGATAAGTACCGGGCTGATGAGCCTTCAGCTTAGAATTACACTTTAACTTAACTCAGCAGGAATATTTATTTATTTTTCAACATATTAAGCAGAACCAGCTTCAGTAATGCCTGTAGGATGATTTGAAGTTCTATTACATCATCAAGTTGTCATCATTTTTTAAATAATGTTGCAGCTATTTTTATCCTGATAACACATAAAATGTTTATCCTCATCATATCAGTGTCTGTACACAATTTAAATCAATGCATCTTAGTTGTGAAATTTTCTCCTTTTAACACCTGTTCAAAATTCCACAGTTGATTACATGATAATTGCTCTGAGAGTGATAAACCTATTTTTCTATTAGTAAAGCATTATAACCTGATTAGAATACATTATAGATTGTCTGATGAATAATTATAAATGTTTTATCAATTAGCTTTACTTTAGACCCATAATCTGTCAATTAGTATCTTTTGCTTTTGCCACTGTCATTACTATAGGCTCCTATTCTTGTCAACGGTCAATACTATAGGCTTGTCAGCTGCCAATACTATAGGTTCCTATTCTTGTCAACTGCCAATACTATAGGCTCCTATTGTCAGTTGCCAATACTATAGGCTCATATTTTTGTCAACTGTCAATACTATAGGCTCATATTTTTGTCAACTGCCAATACTATAGGCTTATCAGTCAATACTATAGGCTTGTCATATCCCAATACTATAGGCTCATATTTTTGTCAACTATCAATACTATAGGTTCCTATTTTTGTCAACTGCCAATGCTATAGGCTCCTATTTTTGTCAACTATCAATACTATAGGCTCCTATTTTTGTTATCTGTCAATACTATAGGCTTGTCGTCTGCCAATACTATAGGCTTGTCATCTGCCAATACTATAGGCTTGTCATCTGCCAATACTCATATTTTTGTCAACTGTTATCACAATTTTTCATAGAATAATTTTATAAAAATATTTCATGAAACTACAAACAATTTTAAGTATAGAATAATTTATAAAATAAAATATAGATAGAATTTCCTTCCAAAATTCTAAATTCTAATAAAAACAGTCAGAGAGCTGAAAACATTATTGACTTTTTATCAACATTACTTTTCAGAGAATAATTTTGTAAATTTATTATTTTACCAAATAATATTGTTTTTTATCTGTTTGCTTCATGTAATATCTTCTTTTATATATATTCTTGTTTATATTCTGCCTTCATACCTAAGTGTCACTGATACTCCAAGTACTAGACATAATTAACATTTTGTAAAAACATTTGCTTTATCAAAATATTTTAAGTTCTCTTACTGTTTTTTTTTCTTCTTTAAATTAAATTTTGGGGTAGGAAATCTGTTTTTATTTTTATATCAAAATTTAGACTAGATTTAAAATGTTCTATACAACAACATACAACAAATATCAATTTAAAAGAAGCATCAATGTTATTTGACTACAAAAAATACTCTTTTTGTACATTATTTTATGTACTATACGTGCACTTTTGATGAGTTGTAGTGTACCTGAGCACTGTACACAATAATTTTCATTATTTTTTGTAAGTTGAGCATATAAAGCCAGAAGACAGAAAATATTTGAACAGTACTGCCTGTGGACAACAAATGTTTTAACACCATTTCCATTGTACAGTACTGCCTGTGGACAACAAATGTTTTAACACCATTTCCATTGTACAGTACTGCCTGTGGACAACAAATGTTTTAACACCATTTCCATTGTACAGTACTGCCTGTGGACAACAAATGTTTTAACACCATTTCCATTGTACAGTACTGCCTGTGGACAACAAATGTTTTAACACCATTTCCATTGTACAGTACTGCCTGTGGACAACAAATGTTTTAACACCATTTCCATTGTACAGTACTGCCTGCGGACAACAAATGTTTTAACACCATTTCCATTGTACAGTACTGCCTGCGGACAACAAATGTTTTAACACCATTTCCATTGTACAGTACTGCCTGTGGACAACAAATGTTTTAACACCATTTCCATTGTACAGTACTGCCTGTGGACAACAAATGTTTTAACACCATTTCCATTGTACAGTACTGCCTGCGGACAACAAATGTTTTAACACCATTTCCATTGTACAGTACTGCCTGCGGACAACAAATGTTTTAACACCATTTCCATTGTACAGTACTGCCTGTGGACAACAAATGTTTTAACACCATTTCCATTGTACAGTACTGCCTGTGGACAACAAATGTTTTAACACCATTTCCATTGTACAGTACTGCCTGCGGACAACAAATGTTTTAACACCATTTCCATTGTACAGTACTGCCTGTGGACAACAAATGTTTTAACACCATTTCCATTGTACAGTACTGCCTGTGGACAACAAATGTTTTAACACCATTTCCATTGTACAGTACTGCCTGCGGACAACAAATGTTTTAACACCATTTCCATTGTACAGTACTGCCTGTGGACAACAAATGTTTTAACACCATTTCCATTGTACAGTACTGCCTGCGGACAACAAATGTTTTAACACCATTTCCATTGTACAGTACTGCCTGTGGACAACAAATGTTTTAACACCATTTCCATTGTACAGTACTGCCTGTGGACAACAAATGTTTTAACACCATTTCCATTGTACAGTACTGCCTGCGGACAACAAATGTTTTAACACCATTTCCAGGCCCCATAACAAGTTTCTCCAGTTTCCCTATCATTTATATCCCTTTCTCTAGCGCCTTCATTTTCATTTCTTTCTCCATCATCATTAGCTATGTCTTTCTTAGCCTTCCCCGACCTCTACATACTTCCACATTCATTTCCATCACTCCCCTCACCTCACTTTCATCTTTCCTCAGCACATGACTCAACCATCTCATTCCACTTCTCTTCTCAACATTCATCACTGGCACTATCCCCCCCCCTCTCTCTCTCTCCCTCCCCTCTCTCTCTCCCCTCCCTCCCTTTCACCCCCCTCTCTACCCCTCTCTACCCCTCCCCCCTTTCACCCCCTCTATCCCTCTCTCCCTCTCCCCCCCCCCCTCTCTCTCTCTCTCTCTCTCTCCCTCTCCATCCTCTCCCCCCCCTCTCCACCCTCTCCCCCTCTCTCTCCCTCTCTGCCTCTCCCCATCCCCCTCTGCCTCTCGCCTCCCCCTCTCCCTTCTCTCTCCCTCTCTCTCTCCTTCTCCTCCCCTCTCTCTCCTTCTCCTCTCTCTCCTCTCACCTCTCTCTCCTCTCACCTCCCTCTCCTCTCACCTCCCCCTCCTCTCACCTCTCTCTCCTCTCACCTCCCCCTCTCTCCCCTCTCTCTCCTCTCACCTCCCCCTCTCTCTCCTCTCACCTCCCCCTCTCTCCTCTCTCTCTCCTCTCTCTCTCCTCTCTCTCTCCTCTCTCTCCTCTCTCTCTCTCCTCCCTCTCTCTCCCTCTCTCTCTCCTCCCTCTCTCTCCTCCCTCTCTCTCCTCCCTCTCCCCTCTCTCCTCCCTCTCTCTCCTCCCTCCTCCCTCCCTCCTCCCTCCTCCCTCTCTCCCCCTATCTCCCCCCTCTCTCCTCCCTCCCTCCTCCCTCTCTCTCTCCCTCTCTCTCTCCCTCTCTCTCTCCCCCTCTCTCTCCCTCCTCCCTCTCTCTCCCTCCTCCCTCTCTCTCCCTCCTCCCTCCCTCCCCCTCTCCCTCCCTCCTCCCTCTCTCTCTCCTCTCTCTCCCTCTCTCTCGCCAGTTAGTTTTGCCTGTAAAATCTGTCCACCAATTATTTTCCTGTGACATTCTAACCACATGCCCATAGTATCAGAGTTGTGATCTGTCAATTTGGAGAAGTAGCTGTTCTACCTGGAGTGACTCTCTCATCCCCGAGCTACACACTCTATCCAGTAACGTTATTCTAAAGACCGTGTGCTTTTTAAATAGTATGTTTATAAAAATTCATTTCAATAAAAAGCCATTAGATGAAGAAGAAAAAAACCTTTACTGAAAAATCATGGTACATCATCACCGTTTTACATCCATTCTTCCATGCTAGCATGGGTTAGACGGGTTGTCCTGTTGTGGGCAGTGTCTGGTCGGCTGATCATGCCTTGCTCATACAGGAACTGATTTTGGCTTGATTTCTACAGCTGGATGCCCTTCCTAACACCAACCTCATTTACAGTGAGTGCTGGGTGCTTTTTTTCCGTGGCGCCTACACGACCACTTTACAGTGTGGACTGGGTGCTTTTTTGCCGTGGCACCTCCACGACCACCTTGCAGTGGGAGGGTGTGGGGGCATATTGTCTATATGCTTCAGCTTGTACCAATGGGAGGTCGGGTACTCTGTATTATTGCGTGACGCCAGAGGTCACGGTATCTATTATAATAATAATAATAAAAATGGTTTCATTTATTGGCCACAGGGGTCGACAATACAATAGATGGGGACAGTGAAACTTGAAAGAGTTGATGAGGGACTGGCCGAAGAGAAAAGTGTCTGTCTTCAGTCCTTTCAGCCTGGTCCACCATACAACCTCTTTCACTATTGCCACCAAACAGAGGAAAATTGGCTGCCCTTCCTGGCCAAAAGAAGGCGGTGGGTCGATTTTCACTATGGACTCGGCCGATAGCCGGATCCATTCAACAACTGTTTGACGTAACTCCACAAGTTAATAATGCACGGACACTGGACCAGTGCGTGCAGAACAGTTTCGTTGTTCTGTGCGCATCTCAGGCAGGTCCGTCTAACAGCATTTCTGTGCCTGTAGAATTTATCTCAAACCAGCATTGCCCCCCCAGTAGCACTGTTAAGCGAGGGATTTCTGGAAGTTATCTATCGTCCCCCTGGTTCGAAATAATAATAATTGTTTCTACTTTTTGGCACAAGGCCAGCAATTATCCCAGTGTATTACTGGTACTTTATTTTATCGGCCCCGTAAGGATGAAAGGCAAAGTTAACCTCAGCGGGATTTGAACTCAGTTCGTAAAGGGACGTAACTGTGCTGCAAAGCATGTCGTCTGACCCTCTACTGATACTGCCAATAATGAAAATTATTGTGTAGTGCTCAGGTGCACTACAACTCATCAAAGGTGCAGGTATAGTACATAGAATAATGTACAAATGTCAGGAAAGTGAACAGTGTATGAGTCATGATATACACACAGATACATGCGTGCGTGTGTATGGAGGGGGGGAACACATTTTTTTAATTTCTATCCTATCTAATATGATTATTATATCATATAAACTAGAATCTATAAATCAAAATGAAGTTAAAACTATCTTGTTTATGAATAATTGAAGATTAATATAGAGGTGAATAAAAAAAAAACTACAAATGTGGACTTAATGGCACAACTATAAAGAATCAAGAACAAATGTTGGTAGGAAATTAAGTCCATATTTAGTCTACTAATTCTGCTACTCTGTTTAACTAACATCTCTCTCTCTCTCATTCTCTTTCATGCATTCTCTCTCACTCTCTCATTTCCTCTCTCTGATTTCAGTTTAATTCTCAAATTTACTCACAAATCATTTCATTTTTAATCTTCTCCTTCCTTTTATTTAATGGAGAACTTCTCTTGTAATGATTAAACAGCCTCTAAATTAAACTGTTCAGTATAAGATTGTGGAGGAGTGAAGCATATTGGTAAGGGGTGTTGGACTTACAATCGTGTCATGGGTTTGATTCCTAGACTGGGTTGTGTGTTGTGTTCTTGAACAAAACACTTCATTTCACATTGCTCCAGTATGTTCAGCTGAAGATGGGTACCAGCAATAACTGGGGTTTAATCCTGTGATGAACTGGCATTCTGTCCAGGGAGGAGTCTTGTACTCTCAGTCATTTCACACCATGAAACTGGAATAAGCACCAGCCTGACAATCCTCTTGGCTTGAGACAGACTTTAGACTTTTAAATAAGAATATAAATTTTACCCTTTCTCTGAACTAATTAGTGGGATAAACCCCAAAAGAGATCCTCTGCATCTGACAACTGAAGGATCATATTTCCAACCTAATTAGGTCATTTAAATTGGAATACAGTCAAAACCAGATTAAATATTTGCTCTTTAGTACGTTAACTAATCCTCCTTGTGAATGGTAGAATTGGTAGACTGTTGAATAAAATACCTTTTGGTATTTGATTACATCCCATTATGTTCTAAATACAAACCCTGCCCAGGTCCACTGTAGCTTTCTTCTGGGCTTATAAGAAAAAGGTACTGTACTCTAGAAGACAGTATCCCATCATGACCACATTGCAATGACAAACTACTAAACACATCTAACAATACACTTGTCACATCCATACCACCATTTGATTAATTCCAAATATCTACACAGATTTGTCCATTTTTCATGCCTGCATGGGTGAGACGGGTTGTCCATTGGGAGACAAGTCTTGCCAGAGTTGGCCACACTGTACCTTGCTCTGATGAGGGCTGTAAATTTGGCCAGGTATTTTACAGCTGGGTGCCCTTCCTAACACCAATCACATATACAGTATCTACACCAAAATCCATGTCCTGAAAACATATGTATGGTCTGTCATATACGGTTATGAATACTTGGTGATAAGCAGTAAAATGGTAAGGAAACTGGACGCTGCTGAAATGTGGTTCATCTGGAGAATATTGAAAATATCTTGGATGGAAAAGAAAACCAACGATAAAGTCTTAAGACTGGCAGGAAAGATCTCTTGTCCGTACTATTAGAAAGAGGCAATTGGAATTCTTTGACCGCATAAACAGAAGAGATGGTTTGGAGAAGCTGATTCTTTGTAGTAAGATTGCTGGAAAGAGAAGACAGGGAAGACAAAGAACAACAAAGACAACCTGTACAAATACGGTAAGGAAAATAGGATGAGAAAGAGAGACCTCATCTGGAACACTGACAACAGGAAGAACTGGAGAGCCATTATCACTGACGGAACAGACTTGGCACCTGATGATGATGATGATGAAAGGGCATACACTGGTCACTCGTCTCTGACTACACCTCTGTTGGATTAAACCTCAAATAATTTACTTTGTAATGTTTATATAATCAAACGTTTTATTTTGGATCTATAACAGATGATGTGTTATAGAATTGTACAGCGTTTACTTTTTGTTTTTTTATTCTTTCTCATTGTGTTTCCCTCTATATATATGGTATGACATTAGTATGGTCCCGTAACTACTGATAGAGTCATAGGGGCGCCGTATTGACATACAGCGTTTCTTGGGCATTTTCAACCTAGCAGAGCCTATCCCTCTCCAGGCCTGAGTACAGCAGATTTCTTCCAGAGAGAGGAAGAAGCGACCCCAGTACTAGACTGGCACTTTTTTTTAGCGATCTCGAAAGGATGAAAGGTAAAATTGACATCGGCGGGATTTGAACTCAGAGAACAGATGGAGAGTTTGTGTTTCTGTTGTGAGACAAATCACAACAGAAACACAAACACTCCATCTCAATTTTACTTGTGAAAATCATAAGAACTGTGAAACTGGTAAAGTAAATAAATATTCTTAAAAGACTCCAGTTGCATTTTCAATTTCTTTTCTTTATACTTTCACCATGTGGGACATCTTTTTAAAAAAAAAAACTTATTTTCTTTTATATATATATATATATATATTGTTATACTTTGGGAGGGTCATGTTGCCAATAAGAAACACACACACCAGTTGCTTTCACTCCAATTTATTATAAATTAAATTTATAAATTTCCGGTTGGTTGGTTGGTTCCATAACCGGACGGTTGTTCATATATTGTCAAAGTTCTTTCGTCACACATTCTGTGACCTCTTCAGTGACTGTGGATTCTTTTTTTTGTTTTTGTGCCTCTCCTTTGTTCTGTCCTACGCCATCTTGTTTTTGTGTGTGTTGTGTGCTTAGTTTGCGCATGTGTTACATCCGGGTGTCTGTGTGTGTTTATATTTGTTTATTTATTTGTTTATTTACATGTTACTGGTTGGTTGTTTGTTCTATGTGTGTGTGTGTTTTCATTTTGTCCTTAATTGTAAGTTGCGATGTTGCTATTCCATTCATGTTTTCTATTTAATTTTGGTTGGAGTTCATTTATGTTTATTGCCTCTGTGATTTGTCTAAACATTGCGTCTTTTCTGTGTGTAGATTCTATTTTTATTTCTATGTTCTCTAATTTACCCTTATGTACAACACTTCATCCACATACAACATTTCATCCACCGTATGCAGTTCTCTGGTTACAATCAGAGAGATAAAATCAGAGTATATAGAGGAGCCACAACCAAATGGGAAAAAATGGTAAATAATGGGACCTGCCCCTTGTATAGGAGCAAATTTTGGAATAGAATAGAAAGAACTAGGAATAAGGTTAATAGAATAAACTCATGGTATGATAGCAATAAATACCAGAGTGTAATGTTCATCGATACAATCCCTAGAAGTGAATTAGCTTACAAATTTAGAAGGGCCCTAGATAAACATAAACTCAATATTAAGATAGTAGAAAGACCAGGTACCTCCATAAAAACACTTATTAGCAATACATACCCTTTTCAAAAACCTCCCTGTATAGATAAGAAATGTATAATCTGTAAACTAAGCCCCCATATTAACTGTAAAACTAGAAATGTAGTATATAGCATAAGATGTACTGAAGGACAATGTAGAGATAAGAATATAGTGTACATAGGTGAGACAGCTCGTAGTATAGGAGAACAGATAAATGAACACTGGCAAGAGCTTCAAGAGAGAAAAGAATCATCTGTACTCCACCAATATGCTAAAATAGAACATAAAGGTAAATTAGAGAACATAGAAATAAAAATAGAATCTACACACAGAAAAGACGCAATGTTTAGACAAATCACAGAGGCAATAAACATAAATGAACTCCAACCAAAACTAAATGGAAAACATGAATGGAATAGCAACATCACAACTTACAATTAAGGACAAAATGAAAACACACACACACATAGAACAAACAACCAACCAGTAACATGTAAATAAACAAATAAATAAACAAATATAAACACACACAGACACCCGGATGTAACACATGCGCAAACTAAGCACACAACACACACAAAAACAAGATGGCGTAGGACAGAACAAAGGAGAGGCACAAAAACAAAGAGAAGAGGTCACAGAATGTGTGACAAAAGAACTTTGACAATATATGAACAACCGTCCGGTTGTGGAACCAACCAACCAACCGGAAATTTATAAATTTAATTTATAATAAATTGGAGTGAAAGCAACTGGTGCGTGTGTTTCTTATTGGCAACATGACCCTCCCAAAGTATAACAATATCGGTTTCAACACACGTTTTCAGATAAAGAATCTTGTTAAACAAATTCAGAAACGAAATATATATATATATATAGACATACACACACACACACACACAAAAGCATCTTATGTGATTATAATAAACTTCTTGATTACAAAGAAATTTAGTTATGTTATTTTGTTTTATTTTTGTCTAGGTCCTTATTGCTACCAGCACACTGGCGTGGGGAGTCAATTTCCCAGCTCATTTAGTTATTATCAAAGGAACAGAATACTACGATGGTAAAACCAGACGCTATGTGGATTTTCCAATTACAGGTATTTTCACTTGATTAATATTTTAATAACTATTTATAATTTCAACCATATGCTGAGTCAGCAAATATAATTGCCTATTTTTCAGCTCTTTTTCTAATCATTTGGACTATTTATTCTTCTTGAATTTTCCATGAGTAATAATGGAACTGCAAAGGAAATATGTAATTTAATGTATAAACATGTTAACATTCTTTTTAGCTTCTTAGAATTCTTGCTAGGAAGAAGAGGTTGGTTTCTAACAAAAATGAAAGCTCCATTGCAGGAATTTAGATAACAAACAATGGTAAAGAGTTCTGTATATCAGAGAAAGGAGAAAGAATTGAAAATATCTTATTTTGAACAGGAACTTAACCCTTTCATGATTACATTTCTAATGTAATACACATTATTTAAATCAATTAATGAAGAATTTTGAGGGATTTACTAAAATTATTAATTGTTTCATTACTAAAATAGTAACTTAATGTAAGGCTCTTATGTAAAATTATGTTGGAAGATTTTAATTTCAATTGAAAACCTTTAAAATTGGTGGTTTTATTTCATAGAACCAGAGCCGGTTTTGGCTGGGTTGGTAACTAAAGGGTTAACTAAAGCTACCAACTGTTTACAATTTGCATCTGAGGGTTGACTGAAAAGTTCATAGGCTGACGAAGATACTCTCATGGAACGACCAAATGAGGTTTATTTTTCAGCAAAGTTCCTGGAAAGAAACAATGCAGTTATTAATAAGAAAAGTTGAAATTAATGCATGCAAGGTTTCACAGCTTTAGCATCACTCCTTCATAGTTAGCCTTTAAACTTTTCAGCCCAATCATATTGGAAATAGCCAAGAATTCAAAATTAATTTTTAAAAATAATCAAGACATTATATATATAGTGGGGAATTTTAGAAAACTCTTGTGTATTTTCATAGTTCAGCTTACAGAATGAATTCACAGAATGTATGTTAGCTAGACACTTTTTTTTTTGCTTTAACTCTAACTTTTCAAGGTGACTATGTACACATTTAGTAACTTAACCTAGTATACATATTATTATGGGGACAAGTTTAAATTTATAATTTAAGATGATGTAGGTTTCAATGATATTCTGTTTTTAACTGATTTTTAAAAAATGTTTACATCTGTAGCACAGCTGACTACATAATGTAATGGTTTTTTTAAACAATAAATACATCTACAGTTTCTTTTTAATATGGAAGGAGTTGTGTATGTGTGTATATGTGCGTGACGTCCAAACGAGAATCCTCCACCTCCAACTAACTTACCTTCCGCTTCTTGGTCACAGCCGACAGGATGGAGAATACATTGCCCTGGAGTATAGCAAGGGAGACGTGCTGGAACATCCACTCCACCTTGCACTTGTGGGTAGCCAACTCCACTCCAATAGCAGTGAGCTGGGATGTGGTCCAGGGGCCAAGGATGTTGGAAGCCTCCACTGCTACAGGCACTACCACTTTTTTTATTTTCCATTCCAAATGATTATATTATTTTTGTTGTGTTTACAGCAGTTCCAACAGGAATATTATACCAATTGTCCTTATGCTGAAACATGAATGTACTCAACATAAAATTACTTTTGATCAACAACACTGACATTTTTCTCCTAGTATATCAATGTACCATTAATGATATTAGAACCTGGAATAATCCCAGAAGCAGATTGTTTAACCCTTTAACATGTACATTACCCTAAAGGCTTTACCTTACATAATTATCTCACGTAATATCAAATCTACAAGATTTTGATGTTATTTATTTTGAGAACAATACCTAATGTAGGTATCAGTGGCCAGTTACAGCCAGTTTGAACAGAAAGAGGTGAGAAAGTTCTGGCCTGATATGGCCAGTTCAAATGCTAAAGGGTTAAATGCTGCAAAATGTTATTCACTGAACATTCATTCATCTCCAGGGCTCCCTCACTAACTCACCTCATTAATACCTCAAACATTCTATTTACTCTTACTTATATTTGTCCGAGGAGTAACAGTGATGTCATTAATACATCTTTTCTTTATTCATTATCAATCTTATTAAAATACATTGTCAGTTTGTTTTTTAACAATATCACATCACACATTTATTCAGTACTGATGTCATAAAGTAGATAATGATGTCATAAAGTAGTCACTGATGTCATAAAGTAGATAATTGTTTCTACTTTGGGCACAAGGCCAGCAATTACCCAGTACATTACTGGTACTTTATTTTATCGACCCCGTAAGGATGAAAGGCAAAGTTAACCTCGGCGGGATTTGAACTCAGACTGTAAAGGGACGTAACTATGCTAGAAAGCATGGCGTCCGACCCTCTACCGATACTGCCAATAGATAATGATGATAAAGTAGATAATGATGTCATAAAGTAGATAATGATGTCATAAAGTAGTGTGTGTATCGTTTATGATGTTGTAAGATAGATGATAATGTGTGTATTAAGTATGTCATAAGGTAGATAATGTGTGTTGTTAATGATGTGATAAAATAAAGTCTATTGTTTATGATGTTATAATGTAGATGATAATGTGTGTATTGTTTATGAAGTGATAAAGTGTTTTATATCTAAACTAATGATGTCATAAAGTAGATAATGTGTGTATTAAGAATGTCAAAGTAATGTCCATTGTCTTTGATGTCATAAGGTAGATAATAATAATGTGTGTATTATCTAATGAGGTAAAGTGTATTATTGGTTTATATCTATACTAACGATGTTATAAACTAGATTATTGGATAATTCATCAATGTTGTCATAAATTATATCATTAATCTATCTGTTAACTATATTATAAAATATATCATTGATTATTTGTTAACGATGTTATAAAATGACCCATTAGTTTGCTCGTTAGTGACATCATAAACTACATCATTAGTTTATTCCTTTGATGATGTCATAAAATAGATAATGTGTGTGTTTGTCAAAGACGTAAATTACATCATTTTATTCAGTAATGATGTCATAAAATATATTATTGGTTTACATGTCAAGTATATCATTGAGAAACATCAATATTTATCCAGTTCTTCATATCGATATCATAAACCAGATCATTTGTATATTTCTTTTGTGATATCGTGAACTAGGCTATTTGTTTATTCATTAACATCTTATTATATATTAGCTGTTTGTTAATGTCATAGAATGTAACATTGGTTTATTTCTGCCTTCGTTAGTATATGTATTAATGATGTTGTTAACGAGGCTCTTAGATTCATTACTGGTTTACTCTTTAATGATATCCTAAAATACCTCATTAGGTTGTTCAACTTTTTTTGCAATTAATAATTACTCTCTCAGTTCAATGTATTTTTCTAATGTTTAGTTAAGCTCCTACCAACATGTTTAATGTGGTGAACATCAAACATCTACTTAATCTATTTGATATTTACTTTCACTCTATATTCATCTCATTTCTCTTTATTCCCTACATGTTCTCATAGCTTATATTTCCTTATCATGTAACCATCAAAAGCTCCTTAAATTTGATATACCTTGGAAGGATATTAAGCTATCACTGCTTTCCCAACTTCATTAGCAAACTCATTAGTGTAAAGAGTTGTTTTTCTTTTAGAAATTTCTGTTTTATATTAGCATTGTAAAGCTGTTACTACATAAATCATAAGCTAAACAGCTTGTTAGTGCTATGTTTACTTGGCGATTTTAACCCTTTAGCATTTACATTACTCTATATTTACTATTGTATTTTTGTGGTAAAAGCTTTATTACATAATTATCTCACATGATATTTAATCTATGAGATTTTGATATTATTTATTTTGAGAACAATACCTTAACATCAGTATTAGTGGCCAGTTGCAGCTGGTTTGAAAAGAAAGAGGTGAGAGAATTCTGGTCATTGTGAAAATTTTCAATCATCATCATCGTTTAATATCTGCTTTCCCTGCTAGCAAGGGTTGGACGGGTCTACATAGACCAAGTCAGTACTGAAATGAGGTTACTGACCTCCCAGACAGGCTGAGGGTTTGTATCCTGTTTACATACAATCATATCAAGTGCAGAGGAGAAGCTGTCATGTCTTTTGACACAAATTGAAGGGTCCTCCCAACCCCTTGTTTGGCGAGTTTTCTACAGCTGGATGCCCTTTCTAACACCAACCACTTTACAACATGTGCTGGGTGCTTTTATTGTGTAGACCACCAGTACTAGGGAGGCAATAGGGGCAGGAGATAGGTATGAAGTTATAGGTATATGTGGGGATTTGGCAGAGCAATGAGTAAAGGATAGGGGTGGCTGATTTGTGTATGGGGATGTATGGTTTGAGGGATGTGGTCAACATGGTGAGGGTGGAGGCATGGTGGATAGATAGGTTGGGGTAGCTACTTATTGTAAAGAGAGAGAGAGGGTGTACTGGTGTGGAGGATGTGGTAGATGGGGAGGGGGTCAAGAGAAGATTAGTAAAGGGATAGTGATGGGGGTAAGGCTGGTAGTGGGGAAGATGAACAAGTATTAGAGTAAAAATGTTCCTTTTTTTAATGTAACACAGTTAGTGTGCTTTTTTGTGCTTTTCAAGAATGTCTTGCTAATGCGGTTTCATGTGGTAGAGGACACTAAGAATTAAACTCCAGACGCTAAGAATTAAACTCCAGGAGGCACATGGCTTAGTGGTTAGAGCATTGGCTTTGCAATCGAAAGGTTGTGAGTTCAATTCTCAGACCGGATGATGTGTTGTTTCCTTGAGCAAGACACTTTATTTCACATTGCTCCAGTTTACTCAGCTGTAGAAATGAGATGATAGGGACTGGGGTCCCTATAATTCCACTGCAAAGTGGTCGTGGAGGTGCCACGGCAAAAAGCACCCAGCACTCACTGTAAATGAGGTTGGTGTTAGGAAGGGCATCCAGCTGTAGAAATCAAGCCAGAATCAGTTCCCGTCCCACCCTTGCAAGCAGGGAAAAGCGGAAGTAAAATAAAATGATGATGATGATGATGTTGATAAATACAGCTGAGTCAAGCTGATGTTAGCAGAAACTTGGAAACTTATATGTCACCTGTGTTGCATTGTACCCCTCTCAGCTAGGTCAGTGAGGTTATTAGGTTTGTTGTTGTTTAGTTCAAATAAGCCCTGAACTGTAACCATCCCATCTTTTTATCTATCAAAGAGTAGGATCAAGACCATGTTACCCAGTGTCCTTCCTCTTTTAGTTGGAAGGATGTGATACAAAGCAGATTTGGCTACTATTTCTAGCAGATTGAGCAATTATTTAAAAACTTTCTAGTTGGCCCATGGCTAATAAGGGTGTATCACTGGTGCATACAGGCCATCAAACCATTGGGTGGTACACAACAATTATAATAATAATAATGAAATTATTGTGTACAATGCTCAGGATGCACTAAAACTCATCAAAGGTGCATGTATAGTACATAGAATAATATACAAATGTCAGGGAAGTGAACAGTGTATGAGTCATGATATACATGTGTGTGTGTGTGTGTGTGGAGGGGGAATATTAGGTGTAGTGTTGGTGAATCTCAGGAAGCATGGAGGTTTTAAAGGATGCAGTGTCTCGACAGCTAACAACTGATGCAGGTAGTTTGTTCCATGCTTCAGCATGTATAAACTAAGATATATTCTATTAGCTTATATATAGTATGTGTAATGAAACACTGATATAAGAGGTCACACTCCTCAGTTATTTGTGTCTGTCTTTCCGTGAAACAAGTGTCACAATTAAAAAAAAAATTTAGGCTCTTTCTCTAAAGATGCTTATCGAAGTGACATTCCAAATAAGTATCCTCCACCACCAACTAACTTACCCTTCACCTCTGGGTCCCAGGCAATAGGATGGAGAATGCATTGCCCTGGAGGGCAGCAAGGGAGACACGCTGAAACAGCCACTCCACCTCGTAAAATCTTTCCATGACTTACAACCTTCTACACACTGTTAATGTTAAATATACATTGAGATATTTTCTCAGTTGTTTAATTCCTCACTAAATCCACTATCTACTCTTACTTTACTGGTAGCACCTCTGTACATGGTTTATACTGCTTTCATGAGTCACTCATCTACACTTAATTTCCTTAACCCTTTAGCATTTACATTACTCTATATATATACTATTATATTTTTGTGAGGAAGGCTTTATCTGACATAATTATCTCATAATATCGAAGCTACGAGATTTTGATGTTATTTATTTTGAGAATAATACCTTAAAGTCACTATGAGGGGCCAGTTAGGGCTGGTTTGAACAGAAAGAGGTGAGAGAATTCTGGCCAGATATGACCGGTTTAAATGCTAAAGGGTTAAAGACCAGATGACAGAATCAAGTGCTCTGTTAAAGGCTTTTTCCAAATTTACAGAAGCTAGATATAGTGGCTAACACTTAGCTACAAATTTCTCTTGTAGTTGTTTCACTAAGAAGAATGCATCTATGGTGCTGCTTCCTGACCCCATACCAAACCACACCTCATCTAATTTGACCCTTTCCCCAATTAGTTGTACTAACATCCTTTCAGTCTCTTTTATAACTTGAACAATCAAATTTATGTCTCTGTAATTACTCCTTTTCCCTTGTAACAATTAATGTGTATGCTGCTATGTCAGTCATTGTGAATGGCACCATCACATATTACCTGATTGATTGTGTCAGTGACTAATTTCACTCCTACTTCCCTAGTTGATTTCAGTATTTCAGCAACTAGCTCCAACAGTCTAGCAGCTTTGTCATTTTTCATCTCCCTGATAACTTCTTTGATCTTATAGTTGTCTAGTTTGATAGCTGGTCCCTCTCTTCAGTCTTCCTTCTACTAATCTCCAGCGAGAGAGATAGATAGACAGATAGACAGGCAGCACTATTGGCAGAGAACACTAATTTCTGGCATAAACGAAAACATTTTAGAACATCCCCCCCCCTCTTTTTTTTATTTGTCTTATTTTTAACAGTGTTCTGTGAATTCTAAATGAAAAATTTAGAACATCTTTGACTGATTGTAGTGTTTATGTGTGTGGATGTCAGCCAAAAAAGAAGCTGTACAGTTAATATAATGTAAGCATGGAAAAAGGGGACATAAAAAGCATGTTGATGATGATGGTGGTGGTGGTGGTGGTGTTGTTGGTGATAAGATGGCAATTACTTGTGTTCAGTGATCTACCAGTTATTTCTCTCTAACTCCCTGTTATCTAATATAGCTCTATCTTATTCAAATTTTATATAACTATTCATATTTTACTAAAAATCTCCAAATTATTCTTTATGGAAATAATTCTGTTGTATACAATATATTATCACTAATTTTCTGGCAGGAATTTTCTCAACATTATTATTACAACACAAAATCAAATTATTGTATTTAAATTTAGATATTTGCTGAGCAAGTGGGTGTTCATCAATGCTCAGTCCTCAGCCACCTCTGATTTATTATAATACAGGTTATCCTTTAGCATTTAAACTGGCTGTATCTGGTCAGAATTCTCTCACCTCTTTCTGTTCAAACTGGTCGTAACTGGCCACTCATACTGATGTTAAGGTATTGTTCTCAAAATAAATAACATAAAAATCTCGTAGATTCGATATTATGTGAGATAATTATGTAAGATAAAGCCTTTCCCACAAAACACAATAGTTTATATAGAGTAATGTAAATGCTAAAGTGTTAATGGACTGTATCATCTAACAATACTAAGTACCAGTAATATACAGGGTAGATATAATGGACTGTAGTATCTAACAATACTAAGTACCAGTAATATACAGGGTAGATATAATGGACTGTATCATCTAACAATACTAAGTACCAGTAATATACAGGGTAGATATAATGGACTGTAGTATCTAACAATACTAAGTACCAGTAATATACAGGGTAGATATAATGGACTATATCATCTAACAGAAGTACCAGTAATATACAGGGTAGATATAATGGACTGTAGTATCTAACAATACTAAGTACCAGTAATATACAGGGTAGATATAATGAACTATATCATCTAACAGAAGTACCAGTAATATACAGGGTACATATAATGGACTATATCATCTAACAGAAGTACCAGTAATATATGGAGTAGATATAATAATAATGAAATTGTGTACAGTGCTCAGGTGCACTAAAACTCATCAAATGTACATAGAATAATGTACAAATATCAGGAAAATGAACAGTGTATAAGTCATGATATACATGTGTGCGTGTGTATGGAGGGGGAATATTAGGTGTTGTGTTGGTGAATTTCAGGAAACATGGAAGTGTAGGTGTCACGATAAAAAGCACCCAATTCACACTGTAAATGTGGTTGGTGTTAGGAAGGGCATCCATACATAGAAAACCTGAAAACCTGCCAGATACAGTCCTATATGAGTGAGACACGGTCACCCAAGTGGGACAATTCCTCTTTAACCCATGCTAGCGTGGAAGATGCAGTGTCTCGACAGCTAACAACTGATGCAGGTAGTTTGTTCCATGCTTCAGTAACTCTGAGTGTGAAAAAATGTTTCCAAAAGTCATGGGAGCTGTGCTGTTTTCTGGCTTTGTAGACATGTCCACGGGTGTTAGACATATGGAGGTCATAAAGGTGCTCAGGGTTGGCAAAATGGTTAATGATTTTGTGGGTGTTTACCAAGTCAGTTGCCAGACGTCAGAGCTTCAATGCCCAGGGAAGCAAGGCACTCAGAGTATGGTAGATGCCTGATGGAGGGTATTTGCTTGGTTGCACGTCTTTCCAGAAGGTCAATGTTCTGTGCAAGATAGGGGTTCCAGACTGGTGATGCAAATTCTAAGTGTGGCCGCACCATAGCTATATACAGCTTTAAATAGATAGCTGGAGAGCGGCTAACAAAGGTCTTGCTGAGTGATGTCAAGACACCCTCGGCTTTCTTGACAATTTTAGAGATGTGCTTTGTCCAACAGAAGTACCAATAATATATGGGGTAGATTTAATGGACTATATCATCATCCAACAATAAGAATTGTTAAAAAGAAATCAAGTAAGTATAAATCAGGATCTATTAAATATTTGTTTTCTGTATAAAGTAAGATATCTTATAATCTGATGTGTATACTGCCACAGGCTTCTGCAGAAGAGCTAATGTAGGAACAATAAAGCCAAGTAAAAACCTGTAACAAACTTTTACACAATATGTTGATGTTATCACTGTATTATCTTCTTTTGTATTACTGAATAATGACATTCAGCAAATATCTAAATTTGATTTTTTTTAATACAATAATTTGATTTTGTATTGTGATAATGTTAAGAAAATTCCTGCTAGAAAATTAGTGATAATATATTGTATACAACAGAATTATTCCCATAAAGAGTAATTTGGAGATATTTTAGTAAAATATGAATAGTTATATAAAATTTGAATAACAGGAATTGTGAATAAGATGGAGATAAATAGATGACAGGGAATTAGAGAGAAATAACTGGTAGATTACTGAACACAAAGTAATTGCCATCTTATCATCATCATCCTCATCATCATTATCATCATCGTCGTCATCATCACCATTGTCATCATCACCACTACCACCATCATCATCGTCTCCACCATCATCACCACCACCACCACCATCATCATTACCACCTCCATCATAATCATCATCACCACCATCACCACCACCACCACCACCACCACCACCATCATCATCATCATCATCATTACCACCACCACCATCATCATTACCACCACCATCATAATCATCACCACCACCACCATCATCATCATCATCACCATCATCATCACCATCACCATCATCACCACCACCATCATCACTACTACCAACACCATCACCACCACCATCATCATCACCACTACCACCACCACCATCATCGCCACCACCATCATCATCATCATCACCACTACCACCACCATCACTACCATCATCGCCATCGCCACCACCATCGCCACCACCATCATCACCACCACCACCATCATCATCATCATCATCATCACCACCACCATCATCATCATCATCATCATCATCATCACCACCACCGTCATCATCATCACCATCATCATCATCACCACCACCATCGCCACCACCATCATCACCATCACCACTATCATCATCATCATCATCACCACCACCACCACCACCACCACCATCACCACCACCACCACCTCCATCATCATCAACATGTTGTTTATGCCCCCTTTTCCATGCTTACATTATATTAACTGTACAACCCCCTTTTTTTGGCTGACTGCCATACACGTGAACAATCAGTCAAAGATGTTCTAAATATTTCATTTAGAATTCAGATCAGTACTATAACTATGATGAGGTATATTAAGATGGTCAACAGAAGGTCTTTAAGGAAATTAGGTGTAGATGAGTGGCTCATTAAAGTAGTGTAGGCCATGCACAGAGGCGCCACCACTAAATAACCTACTCTTACATTACTGCTAGCATCTCTATACATGGCTTATACTGCTTTCATGAGCCACCCATCTACACCTAATTTCTTTAACCCTTTTGTTACCAGCCTGGCCAAAACCAGTTCTGGTTCTATGAAATAAAACCACCTATTTTAAAGGTTTCCAATTTAACAGTCTGTCACAGCATCAAGGGTAGTAATTAAACTTGTTAAAAAATGTTAAGTGTTGGAATGACAGCAGTACTATCAGTATTTATTATAAGTTATTCATAAATCTTTAATCTTCACAGCTCTATCTTAAATAGACTTTTTGTAGATATCTCCTATAATATATTCTATTTCTTTGTCTTTGTTAACCCTTTACCAACCCAGCCAAAACTGGCTCTAGTTCTACAAAACAAAACCACCCATTTTAAAGGATTCCCATTTAAATTAAAATAAAATCTAAACTGAAGTGTTGATAGACTGTAGTTCAGTGATTGAAATAATTGTTTCTACTATTGGCACAAGGCCAGCAATTATCCCAGTGTATTACTGGTACTTTATTTTATCGACCCTGTAAGGATGAAAGGCAAAGTTAACCTTAGTGGGATTTGAACTCACACTGTAAAGGGACGTAACTCGATGCTGCAAAGCATGGTGTCCGACCTTCTATCAATACTGCCAATCCCCTTGAAATAATATTGATTTCTTTGGTGAGGCCGAGGTTCGTTTCTATGCATGAGTAATAAATCTGTTTCATTGAACAAACATCAGTATATTACTGGTATTGGTTTTATCAACCCCAGAAGGAGTCTCAGAACAGTTTGGTACTGAACTAGGTGTTGTATTAACCCTTTAACATTTACATTACTCTATATTTACTATTATATTTTCATGGTAAAGGCTTTATCTCATTTAATTATCTCATATAATATCGAATCTATGAGATTTTGATGTAATTTATTTTGAGAACAATACCTTAACATAAATATGAATAGCCGGTTATGGCCGGTTTGAACAGAAAGAAGTGAGAGAATTCTGGCTGGATACAGCTGGTTTAAATGCTAAAGGGTTAAACCATCTTCGTTGGTCTAGTTTAACCCTTTTGACACCAAACTACCTGAAACCAGTCTTCTTTATACATTACAAAAGTGTTTATTTTAAAGTATTTATATTTATCTAAAAAAAAACTTCCACAATAGTTTTATATAGGAACCTTTGATAAGTTATGTTCCAAACACAACTTAATCACGAGAAACTTAGTTATATTATTATATCCTTCCAAATCTTGAAATTTACGGTGTGAGTTCAAATCCCACCAAGGTTAACTTTGCCTTTCATCCTTACTGGGTTGATAAAATAATGCACCAGTAATGTACTGGGTAATTGCTGGCCTTGTGCCTAAAGTAGAAACAATTATTACATAAATGATTGGCAGAATCGGTAGAGAGTCGGACACCATGCTTTGAAGCATAGAGTTACGTCCCTTTATGATCTGAGTTCAAATCCCGCCGAGGTTAACTTTGCCTTTCATCCTTACGGGTTCAATAAAATAAAGTACCAGTAATGTACTGGGTAATTGTTGGCCTTGTGCCTAAAATAGAAACAATTATTACATAAATGTATCATAATACCATTAATTATCACTGCCATAAGTTATATAATTAATTTCATAATTCTTTAAATACAATGGTTTTAATGATAGTGTCTTCCTTGAAGATCATTAATTTCCTAGTCCTAGAAAATATTTCTTATTAGAGTTTTGACCCCATCTTTTATTGTCATAGAATAATATAACTGAAAACAGAGTAAATTATTATAGGTTCTGTCTAGCAGACAATAATTGGACATGGGTTAAATAATTGATGATTTGAACAAAAAAATTTAGTTTAAAAAAAATTAGTCTTTAGCTTCCTCTCCTCCTTACTATGCCTACAATCACCACCACTTCCATTAATTAATATCTTTACTGATAACACCTACTGTTTTTCTTAGTGTATCACATGCACATGATTATATGTCAGTAAATAGCGTTCTCTTTCTTCTTCCTCTCACCACTTTCCCTCTGATTAATTCTCTTCTTTCTCTCTCTTCCTCCAACCCTGTAACATATGTACATACATATACATATTAATATCTTCTATATATATAAAAGTGAGGATGTGTGTGTGTCTGTGTACAACTTTGGATACCTAAGGCTTTTACAATTACCAACCGAATTTGACCAAATTTTCTGTGCACGTTGCACAGGTTGCTAAGATGGTTACATCACAAAAATTTTTCAAATCGACCCACGTTGAGCAATAAAAAATCGATATCAAAATTGATGTAAGGGAGATAACCAACTTTATTGACAATCCTTATAAAAAAGGGAGATAACCACTTTATTGACAGAAATATAAACATCAGATTCATTTGAAGGTAAATCACTAATATTATCGTTTGTTTCTTGTTTATTCTTTGTTGCATTTCATTGTTATAGATAAAATTGAAAATAAGATAGTGAGATACTTAATAATTAACTCAATTCTCAGCATTGTAAATATATTTTATACAGAAGTATGCCTTTCATATTTAAAAGATTCTTTTAAGGGAAAGAAAAACTCCAGGAAAGACAGAATTTAAAAATAAAATTAATGCTTGAAATGTGAAACTATTGGTTGAGAACCAGAAAATATATATCTTATATCCTCAAATGTATACCATACATCCTCAAATATATACCATACATCCTCAAATATATATCATATATCCTCAAATATATACCATATATCCTCAAATATATATACCATATATCCTCAAATATATATTGTATATCCTCAAAATTATATATCCTCAAATATATATCATATATCCTCAAATATATATTGTATATCCTCAAATATATATTGTATATCCTCAAATATATATCGTATATCCTCAAATATATATCATATATCCTCAAATATATACCATATATCCTCAAATATATATTGTATATCCTCAAATATATACCATATATCCTCAAATATATACCATATATCCTCAAATATATATCATATATCCTCAAATATATATCCTCAAATATATATTGTATATCCTCAAATATATATTGTATATCCTCAAATATATATTATATATCCTCAAATATATACCGTATATCCTCAAATATATACCATATATCCTCAAATATATATTGTATATCCTCAAATATATACCGTATATCCTCAAATATATATCATATATCCTCAAATATATATCATATATCCTCAAATATATATCATATATCCTCAAATATATATTGTATATCCTCAAATATATACCATATATCCTCAAATATATATCATATATCCTCAAATATATATCATATATCCTCAAATATATATCATATATCCTCAAATATATATTGTATATCCTCAAATATATATTGTATATCCTCAAAAATATATTGTATATCCTCAAATATGTATCGTATATCCTCAAATATATGTGGTATATCCTCAAATATATATGGTATATCCTCAAATATATATGGTATATCCTCAAATATATACCGTTTCTCCTCAAATATAAGCCAACCCCCTCTTTTATGCCTGAGAAATAGGCTAAAAACCAAACCCTGTGTATAAGATGTGCCAGCTAACCAACACATTATGTTTAGATGGTGTAGTTTTTAAATTCTCTCGATTGGAGAATATATTTATGAAGTTTTAATATTTTGATATTTAAACTGTTTTAAATGTTGTTAGTATAGGTTTTGTTTCACAACTCTATTATGTAATGATTTTTTACCATTTCATCCGTTTTATAAAATTTCAACAAGTTTCTCAAATTTTTGTTTACTTCCAACCATTCACATGCTTTTTTTTTTTTTTATCAGGCACCATTTCTTGAATGTAACAGATTTTTTATTTAATATTCATATCAAATGCAATGCATGCCTTAAAACACTTGGAAACCATTAAATGCTGTAGAAGTATTAAAGCTTTAGGTAGATTTTTACAAATATACTCATCTCTTGCCAGTATACCCCCTCACTCAGTTCACTAAAAACATTAATAATTTCCAGCCATTTTGAAGGCCATATTCATTCAAAATGCATAAAAAACTAGGAAAAACAAATTTCACCTCCATATTGAAACCTGTGTAATATTCACCTGATAACTTAATGGCTGTCCTCAACCCTGCTGTTAACTAAAAAACAAATAATTTCTGATGGTTTTAAAAGCTAGGTTCATTCAAAAGATATCAAAAGCCATAGGAAAAACACAAATTTCACCTCCAATGCAAGACAGAAACAGTTATAAAAATTTATCAAGCTTTATATAGCAAACTTGATACACATAATACAATAGGAAAATAATTCAGATATTTTAACACCTTATTTATGAAGTTGGTGAAAATCAGCAAAATATTGACCTCAAATATAAGGTTTGGATGAAAAGTTTATAAGCTGACCAAGATACTCTCAGGAATTGAAATTAATGCATGCAATATTTCACAGCTGTAGCATCACTCCTTCATAGACTAACCAAGATACTCTCATGGAATGATCAAATGAGGTGTATTTTTTAACATAGTCTCTGGAAAGAAACAATACAGTTATTATAAGAAAAGTTGAAATTAATGCATGCAAGATTTCACAAATCTAGCATCACTTCTTCATAGGTTCCCTATAAAATGTTCAGCCAACCCTTGTATAAGCCAACATTCATTTTACCATCGATTTGTTTTTGTCACATATTCCTCAGCTTATATATGAGTATATACTGTAATTTCTTTTGAAATTGTAATTTTTTTTTTTTTTTCTGAAGCCATTTTCTTGAGATGGTGTAAGTTGCACCGAGGTAATACTGAAGGTACAGTAGTCTTGGAAAACATCTTTGAAATCTATATTGTCACACCTACCTTCATTGTTGTTTTATCTGTTACTTTTATCTTAACATCAAGAAGTAAACAGTCTTAACTAGGCAATATAATCAATGAAATAATCTATTGATAATATTAATCTGCCATTGGTAAAGTTTCAACATAATTTAATCCTTTGAACCCAGAAAGCATCATATAGTTGGAATTGGATGTGTAGTCTTGGTGAAGGAGATACAGTACTACACCCCATTAAGCTGTGTATTCTTTAAAAACAACAACAAAATCAGTAATATATATAATGTATGTAAGCTTAATTCTCAGACTTTAAGTGTTGAGAATATATATATATATAGTCACGCAGTAATACAGAAGATCCAACTCCCCACAGGTACAAGCCATGGAAGAACGGACGTAAAACGATGATGATGATGATGATATATATCGTATTCTACCTGGTTGTTGTGAGGCTGAAGAAGATGGTCGATGGAACAGGAATTTCCAGATTAGAAATAGGTAATAACCTAACCACTACCATGTTAGTCGTTACATCAATCAACCCTCGGAAACGATAATCAACCCTCGGAAACGATTGTAAAACAATGAACTAATTGACTACCTACCTCTGACTTCTATCTTTGTGTCATTGTTCTATACACACACACACAGACATATATATATATATATATGTATATATATACGTAAGAGATGGCAACATGAAAGGACCTGTTATTTTTCCCTAAAAACATTTTTTCCAATTTCGCCCCGCCTGTCCCTTCAATCTTTTTAATTTCTCATTCTTTCTTCTGATGAAGGACTAGCGTCTGAAACGTTAAGACCTTCTTCCTGCTATTTCAAGCGTTAACCTAATATATTCATTCCATATACTGTACCGATGTGTTTTTATTTCTGTTTACCTTTTACATCATCATCATCATCATCATCATCATCATGTATATCTATATATATATATAAAACTGAGGATGTCTGTCTGTCTGTGTGTGTGTGAGTTTGAATCCCTAAAACTCGAGAACCACCCAACCGACTGTTTTCAAACTTTACACATGTAATACTTGTGTTTCAGGGAGTGTTCTGAGCAAAAATAATTTCGAGCTTTCACTGCCCTAGAGATCGCATTAGGCGATTTAGCGATCTCTCTCTATAATTCTTAATCTTTCTCTTTTTAGATAGATACATACATATAACATCGCACCCTTATACTATCTGTCTGTATGTCTGGCTGTCTGCATTATGTCACTTCCCTGAGGATGTCTGTCTGTGTGTGTGTGTGTGTGTCTATGAGTTTGAATCCCTAAAACTTGAGAAGTACCCAACCGATTTTTTTCAAACTTTACATGTCTTACTTATGTTTCAGGGAGTGTTATGCACATAAAAAATTCAACTTTTTTTTATCTCCTAGGGCCAACATTAGGTGAAAAACTGCGGTTTTTAAGATTTTTAGGGATTTTTTGAGGCGTTACGTCAGACCGATTTCCTTGAAATTGTAACTATGTATTAGTCAGTCTCTTCTTCATACCATAGGCAAAGAAAATCCAACTTTCTTATGGCCTAGGGCCTACATTAGGTGAAAAACTTCATTTTTTCAGCTTCTTATGGCTTTTTGGAGGCGTTACGTCTAGCCAATTTTCCCGAAATTTCAAGGCATATTATGCACATAAAAAAAATTCATTTTCTTGATCCCCCAGGGCCCACATTTGGTGAAAACCTGCATTTTTCCTGCTTCATCGAGGAAAATGTTAAAGATTATCCAGCCATCAGAGTATTCGGTTTATTTTCTTCACATATTGTCCAGGCATTCAGTCTTTCCACAATTAGGTCTGTTGGTGGCCCGCGTTCCAAAATACCTTATCCCGTGCAACGCCGGGTATCACTACTAGTATATATATATATATATATATATATATATATATATATATATATAGTGTATAATGTATGTGTATGTGTATTTAGGGTAGTTATTGATGGTGAATAGACTGGTTGGAAGAATAATGATCTTATTTGCATATATATATATATATGAATATAACAAAGGAATTGTGGTAAGAAACCAGATGGACCATAACGTACCAGAGTACTCAATACTTAGGGTAGTAGAGTGGGAAATAGGAAAAAGTATGACCTCGATGGCGGAGCTCAAGCCATTTCGACGGCTATTTCAGTCCAGAAATAGCCATCGAAACGGCTTGAGCTCTGCCGTCGGGGTCATACTTTTTCCTATATATATATATATATATATAGAATATATATTGTAGTCAGACAATTATAATAGACACAGAAACATATGTCTTCACACCGACGTTATATTTTTCTTGGTGCAATACTTGCTAAGAGATATATATATATATATATATATATATATATTCATTCATTCATTCATATATAGGAAAAAGTATGACCCCGACGGCAGAACTCAAGCCGTTTCGATGGCTATTTCTGGACTGAAATAGCCGTCGAAACGGCTTGAGCTCTGCCGTCGAGGTCATACTTTCTCCTATTTCCCACTCTACTACCCTAAGTATTGAGTACTCTGGTACGTTATGGTCCATCTGGTTCCTTACCACAACTCCTTCGTTATATATATATAGAGAGAGAGAGGGGGGGGTATAAAGAACGATGTGCTCAAGCACATAGATGCTATGAAACAGCTTATAGAATAGGGTGGAAACCTTTAAAAGACAAAAAAAGAAGTTGTCAGCAGCCAATGGCAACTTCTTTTTCCATCTTTTATGGGTCTTCACTCTATTTTATAAGCTGTTTCATAGCACTTGAGTACATCACCTTTATTGTAATATAACTATTTATATTTATCACATTTAATTTAAAATATCTATTATCAATTAAATGTCTTATAAATAATATAGATTCTGTGTGTCTCATAGATTATGCCTTTGAGTCCATTCCTTAGTTAAAGTATTACATATGTAGATATTAGTGGAATAATAATATAGATTTTTTTACTGGACTTCGTTTTTGTTTTTTTTTACTTGGCAAGAATTACAAATCAAATGAAAATCTCAAGAAGTTTTGAAAATTCCAAGAAAATTATTAACAAAGTAATAATTATTTTACAGTATGTCTTGTTTAGTATATTTTCCAATTGTCTGGAATTACAGTGTTGTTTATATGTATACATCTTCTTGTGATAAATAAGATAGAACTGCCTTGTCTTTTCTATAGTAAAATAGTAGATAATAGCTATTGGAACTTTAAATTACGACAAAAGTTTATAGATTCAATCTCAGTTAGTCAGATAATTATATATAAATCAAAATGTTTTGTAAATAAAAACAGTAAAGATGAGGTTTTATGTGTCTGGTCAATTTTAACTTAACACCAGTAACAACAAATTTCATAAATTTAGAATTTTACTTAATTTTTTTTTTTTTTTTCATTTAATAACACAGTGGATAGAGAGATAAATAAGATATTTGATAGTGTGTAGTATTATGCTTCAGGTTATTAAGTTGTAATCCTGTTCATGTTTACTTAGTTACAGAGACACTGGAATAAGTAACAAAAGTATATTGAAATTTTGTCTTTACAAATAAATCACTTCCAAAAAGGACTTTCTACTTTGTAAAAATGTCATTTAACCTTTTAGTTACCAACCTAGCCAAAACCAGCTCTGCTTCTATGAAATAAAGCCATCCATTGTAAAGGTTTCCAATTCAAATCAAAATCCTCCAACATAATTTTATAAGAACCTTACATTAAGTTACTATCGTAGTAATGAAATATTTAATAATTTTAGTAAATCCCTCAAAATTCTTCATAATTAAAATAGTGTGTATTTCATTAAACACTAAATTTGGTTTAGCTTTGTTATTTGGATGCTTTATATGATGGTCAGTTGAAGAGTTCATAGGCTGACTATGAAGGAGTGATGCTAGAGCTGTGAAATCTTGCATGCTTTATTTTCAACTCTTGTTATTAAATAACTGCATTGTTTCTTTCCAGAGACTATGTTGAAAAATAAACCTCATTTGGTCATTCCATGAGAGTATCTTGGTCAGCCTATGAACTTTTTATATGTGTGTATATATATATATATATATATGTGTGTGTGTGTAAATATATATATATATATATATACACATTGCTCCAGTTTACTCAGCTGTAGAAATGAGATGATAGGACTTGGGTCCCTATCATTCCACTACAAAGTGGTCGTGGAGGTGCCACAGCAAAAAAGCACTCAGCCCACACTGTAAAGTGGTCATGTAGGCGCCACGGGAAAAAAAAAACACCCAGAACTCACTGTAAATGAGGTTGGTGTTAGGAAGGGCATCCAGCTGTAGAAATCAAGCCAGAATCAGTTCCTGTATGAGCAAGACAAGGTCAGCCGACCGGACACTGCCCACAACAGGACAACCCGTCTAACTCATGCTAGCGTGGAAGAACGGACGTAAAACGGTGATGATGATATATATAAACATCATCATTTAACATCCATCTTCCATGCTAGCATGGGTTAAACAGGTTTGTCCCATTTAGAGGCAAGTTGGGACAGGTGACAGTGTCTCGCTCATATAGGACAGTTTCTGGCTGGTTTTCTATGGTGTGTGCTGGGTGCTTTTTACCATATCTTTTACATGACCACTTTATAGTGTGGGCTGGGTGCTTTTTGTTGTGACACCTACACGACCACTTACAGAGTGGGCTGGATGTTTTATGGAACCAACGTACCATACACACATATATATATATACACACACACATATAAAAGGGTGGGCTGAAAAGTTCATAGGCTGACTATGAAGGAGTGATGCTAGAGCTGTGAAATCTTGCATGTATTAATTTCAACTCTTCTTATTAATAACAGCATTGTTTCTTTCCAGAGACTATATTGAAAAATAAACCTCATTTGGTCACTCCATGAGTGTCTTGGTCAGCTTATGAACTTTGTACATGTGTGTGTGTGTGTATGTATATATATATATATATATATATATATATATATATATATATATATATATATATATCATCATCATCTTCGTTTAACGTCCATCTTCCATGCTAGCATGGGTTAGATGGGAGTTGTCCCACTTGAGGACTATCTGGCAGGTTTTCTATGGCTCGATGCCCTTCCTAACACCAACCACATTTACAGTGTGGAACTGGGAACTTTTTACCGTGTTACCTACACGGCCACATTACACTGTGGACTGTGTGTTTTTTTTGTCGTGACACCTACACGATCTCGATCTCATTTATTTGGTACCAACTTTACAGAGAGAGGGTGGTGTTATTGGGAGTGGGAGGATAGAGTTGGGGTAGTGGGATGGGGTGTATATTTGGTTAACAGGTGCCTACTGACTGTAGGTTTCACTTTGTACATAGGCAAGGAAGGTCTTCTGTATTACTGCGTAGTGCCCAAGATCTCGGTCCAGTGACATTGTCTTAGAGAGGTGTAAGTGTGTAAGGTTGGAATTTATCAAATTGTCCCAGGTTTTTCTGGGTCTGCCTACTCCGTAACTACCATCAATTTTGATCGCCCTGCACTTTTTTATACAGCTGTCGTCTTTCATGTGCATCATGTGACCATACCAACATAGTCTTCTCTCAAGTAAACAGCATCTGATCCCTCTTATTCCTAATTTCTCACTTAGTTCATTTATGCTATATATATATAATATAGAAATGGCTTCTACAGGACTAGAACTGATAATTTCTCCTGAATTAAACTGTTCTAGTCCTGTAGAAGCCATTTCTATATTAAATATTTATACTCTATGTATTGAGTACCTTACATACTGTGGTTACCCCCGATTGAACCCAGGATAAACATATATATGTGCCAATGGAGGCACATAGCTTAGTGGTTAGAGAATTGGCCTTGTAATCGAAAGGTTGTGAGTTCAATTCTCAGACCGGGTGATGTGTTGTTTCCTTGAGCAAGGCACTTTATTTCACATTGCTCCAGTTTACTCAGCTCTAGAAATGAGATGATAGGGACTGGGGTCGCTATCATTCCACTGAAAAGTGGCCGTGGAAGTGCCACGGAAAAAAAAAGCACGCAGCACTCACTGTAAATAAGGTTGGTGTTAGGAACAGCTTCCAACTGTAGAAATCAAACCAGAATCAGTTCCTGTCCCACCCCTTGCAAGCAGGGAAAAGCGGACGTAAAATGATGATGATGATATATATATATAATATATATATAAAGGAGGGCTAAAAAGTTCATAATAGGCTATTAAGGAATGATGCTAGAGCTGTGAAATCTTTCATGTATCAATTTCAACTCTTCTTATTAATAACTGTATGTTGTTTCTTTCCAGGGACTATGTTGAAAAATAAACCTCATTTGGTCGTTCCATGAGGGTATCTTGGTAGGCTTATAAACTTTTCAACTATTAATGCTTTTCTACTATTTTTAATGTAGATGTTCTACAGATGATGGGCCGTGCTGGAAGGCCTCAATTTGATGCTCAAGGTACTGCTGTGATATTGGTTCATGACATTAAGAAACATTTTTATAAAAGGTTTTTGTATGAACCCTTTCCTGTTGAATCGAAGTACGTAACTTTACCTTTTATCTGTCATCAAATAAACATTTCCTTTTCTTTTCATCATCATCATCATCATCATCATTGTTTAACATCCATTTTCCATGCTAGCATGGGTTGGACGGTTCTTATTCAGCACAGCATCTCTCCACTTGTCACAGTCCTTCGTCGTCTCCACCGTGAGCTTCAGCGATCTGAGTTCTGTTCTCACCACCTCCGCCCATGTTTTTGTGGTCTACCTCTACCACGTCTTCCTTCAACTGGCATTTCCTGGCACTTCTTCACCCATCGGTCATCCTCCATGCGCATCACATGTCCATACCACCTCAGTCTCCTCTCTCGCACACTACATTCTATCCCTCTCAGACACAGTTTCTCTCTCAACAAATTCATGCTGGGCCATTCATGCACATCGACACTGCACATCCAACGGAGCATGCTTGCCTCATTTCTCTCCAGCCGTCGCATATTCTCTGCAGTTGCTGCCCATGTCTCACTACCATGCAGCATCACGCTCCTCACACAGGCATCATATAACCGGCCTTTTGTACGCAGGGAGAAACCCTTCTTCGTCAGCAGAGGAAGCAGCTCCCTAAACTTCTTCCAACCCGTCCTTATTCTAGATACTATGGCCCCGGAACACCCCCCTCCCATGCTAATCTGATTTCCTAGGTACCGGAAGCTATCCACCACTTCTATAGCACCCGCCTGCATTTGAAAAATGTGTCTATCAATGCGACTTCTACTGTCTAATTTCCCTGTACATCTACTGCATACGTATTTCTCCCTACCTGTTAGTTTGCCTGCTATCCCGCTACATCTCTTGTGCACCCAGGATCTGCATTGTGTGCATTTTATAGAATTTATGCCAGTTCCTTTTCTGCATATCGAACATGGCCATTTCCCTGATGGAATCATAGTTTTGTCCTCTTTTCTACTCCTCAACACTTTTGTCTTAGCTAGGTTCACTCTTAGTCCTCTTGCTTCCAACTGCTGTTTCCATAGCCAGAATTTATTCTCTAGCTCCTCTACTGATTCTGCTATAAGAACCAGATCATCAACATAGAGAAGTTCCCATGGACAGCCAGTCTTAAACTCCTCTGTTATGGCTTGGAGAACTATAATGAACAAGAGCGGGCTGAGGACCGAACCTTGATGTACTCCTACTTGTATCTGGAATTCCTCACTAAACTCCATTCCTACCCTAACTTTACTGACAGTACCTCTGTACAAAGTCTGCACTGTCCTCACAAGCCATTCCTCAACACCTAGTTTCCTTAGGGACCACCAGATGACATATCGGAGTACTCTATCAAAGGCCTTCTCTAGGTCAACAAAGGCTAAATATAGTGGCTTATTTTTCTCTAAGAACCTCTCCTGCAATTGTCTCACCAAGAAGAGGGTATCTGTTGTACTCTTCCCAGGCACAAAACCAAACTGCATCTCATCTAGTTTGATCCTTTCTCTAATTAGTTATGCTAATATCCTTTCTGTCACTTTCATAACCTGATCCAACAGTTTTATACCCCTATAATTGCTCCTCTCCAGAGCATCCCCTTTACCTTTGTAGCAATTTATGAGAATACTGCTGCACCAGTCTTTGGGTATTACACCACCATATATAGCCTGATTGATGATGCATGCAACCAGTTTAGTGCCTACATCCCCTGATACCTTCAGCATCTCAGCAACTATCCCTGATGGTCCAGCAACCTTACCATTTTTCATTTCCTTAATCGCCTCTTGGACCCTATATTCGTCAATCTCAATAGCTGGTCCCTCTGTCGGATCTACTGAGGGTAATTTCTCTCTCTCCCATTCGTTCTCCACATTCATCAGTCTCTCATAATGACATTTCCAGGCCTCCTTTTTCTGATCATTCGTGACACTAAGTACACCGGCATCATTCTGGACACATTTATCTCTTTTGTATGTATGTGTGCGTGTGTGTATGTATGCATGTGTGTATGTGTGTGTGTGTGTATGCATATGTGTATATGTGTGTGTGTGTGTGTATGAATACACATGAAATATGCATGAAATATATTTTCTCAGTTGCTCAGGTGATTCCCTAGAAGCTGTTGACAGTTTTTCTTACCTAGGTGACTTGATCTGCTCTGACAGCATAGTAGCTAGAATAAGAATGTGATGGAGGACATTCAAGGAACTAGGAATACTGTTGGTAACAAAAGGCTTCTCTCTCAAAGTGAAAGATGGACTGTATGATGTTGCATGGCAGTGGGACATGTTTTTCCACACTTGCAGGGGTTGGATGGGTCCTTTTCAGCACAGCATCTCTCCACTTGTCGTGTTCTTTCGTCATCTCCTCTTTGACTCCTCCATTATAACTACTACAGTATTCTTATCCTCACTATACCCATCAACCCTTCCTACATTACTCCACTCCTTTTCCTTCATATAAACTCTGTTTCCTCCCACCACATGTCATACATCTTTGTTTCACCACTTAGACATAGACTCTCCCAAGTCTTGAGACACATGAGACAGCCAAAGTGCTCCACTGACCATGGTCAGTTACACCTATCAATACATCCCATGTCTTGAGACACACGAGACAGCTAAAGTGCTCCAATGACCATGGTCAGTTACATCTATCAATACATCCCATGTCTTGAGACACACGAGACAGCTAAAGTGCTCCAATGACCATGGTCAGTTACACCTATCAATACATCCCATGTCTTGAGACACATGAGACAGCCAAAGTGCTCCACTGACCACGGTCAGTTACATCTATCAATACATCCCACATCTTGAGACACATGGGACAGCCAAAGTGCTCCAATGACCACGGTCAGTTACATCTATCAATACATCCCACATCTTGAGACACATGAGACAGCCAAAGTGTTCCAATGACCACAGTCAGTTACATCTATCAATACATCCCAAATCTTGAGACACATGAGACAGCCAAAGTGCTCCAATGACCACGGTCAGTTACATCTATCAATACATCCCAAATCTTGAGACACATGAGACAGCCAAAGTGCTCCAATGACCATGGTCAGTTACATCTATCAATACATCCCAAATCTTGAGACACACGAGACAGCCAAAGTGTTCCAATGACCATGGTCAGTTACATCTATCAATACATCCCACATCTTGAGACACATGAGGCAGCCAAAGTGTTCCATTGACCATGGTCAGTTACATCTATCAATACATCCCATGTCTTGAGACACTCGAGACAGCCAAAGTGCTCCACTGACCATGGTCAATTACACCTATCAATACATCCCATGTCTTGAGACACACGAGACAGCCAAAGTGCTCCAATGACCACAGTCAGTTACATCTATCAATACATCCCATGTCTTGAGACACATGAGACAGCCAAAGTGCTCCACTGACCATGGTCAGTTGCATCTATCAATACATCCCAAATCTTGAGACACACGAGACAGCCAAAGTGCTCCACTGACCATGGTCAGTTACACCTATCAATACATCCCAAATCTTGAGACACACGAGACAGCCAAAGTGCTCCACTGACCACGGTCAATTACACCTATCAATACATCCCAAATCTTGAGACACACGAGACAGCCAAAGTGCTCCACTGACCACGGTCAATTACACCTATCAATACATCCCAAATCTTGAGACACACGAGACAGCCAAAGTGCTCCACTGACCATGGTCAGTTACATCTATCAATACATCCCACATCTTGAGACACACGAGACAGCCAAAGTGCTCCATTGACCACGGTCAGTTACACCTATCAATACATCCCATGTCTTGAGACACTCGAGACAGCCAAAGTGCTCCACTGACCATGGTCAGTTACACCTATCAATACATCCCATGTCTTGAGACACACGAGACAGCCAAAGTGCTCCACTGACCATGGTCAGTTACATCTATCAATACATCCCACATCTTGAGACACACGAGACAGCCAAAGTGTTCCAATGACCATGGTCAGTTACATCTATCAATACATCCCACATCTTGAGACACATGAGACAGCCAAAGTGCTCCAATGACCACGGTCAGTTACATCTATCAATACATCCCACATCTTGAGACACATGAGACAGCCAAAGTGCTCCAATGACCACAGTCAGTTACATCTATCAATACATCCCACATCTTGAGACACATGAGACAGCCAAAGTGCTCCACTGACCATGGTCAGTTACATCTATCAATACATCCCACATCTTGAGACACATGAGGCAGCCAAAGTGTTCCAATGACCACGGTCAGTTACATCTATCAATACATCCCACATCTTGAGACACATGAGACAGCCAAAGTGCTCCAATGACCATGGTCAGTTACATCTATCAATACATCCCACATCTTGAGACACATGAGACAGCCAAAGTGCTCCAATGACCATGGTCAGTTACATCTATCAATACATCCCACATCTTGAGACACATGAGACAGCCAAAGTGTTCCAATGACCATGGTCAGTTACATCTATCAATACATCCCACATCTTGAGACACATGAGACAGCCAAAGTGCTCCAATGACCATGGTCAGTTACATCTATCAATACATCCCACATCTTGAGACACATGAGACAGCCAAAGTGCTCCAATGACCATGGTCAGTTACATCTATCAATACATCCCACATCTTGAGACACATGAGACAGCCAAAGTGCTCCAATGACCATGGTCAGTTACATCTATCAATACATCCCACATCTTGAGACACATGAGACAGCCAAAGTGTTCCAATGACCATGGTCAGTTACATCTATCAATACATCCCATGTCTTGAGACACATGAGACAGCCAAAGTGTTCCAATGACCACAGTCAGTTACACCTATCAATACATCCCACATCTTGAGACACATGAGACAGCCAAAGTGCTCCAATGACCATGGTCAGTTACATCTATCAATACATCCCACATCTTGAGACACATGAGACAGCCAAAGTGTTCCATTGACCATGGTCAGTTACACCTATCAATACATCCCATGTCTTGAGACACATGAGACAGCCAAAGTGCTCCAATGACCACAGTCAGTTACACCTATCAATACATCCCATGTCTTGAGACACATGAGACAGCCAAAGTGTTCCAATGACCATGGTCAGTTACATCTATCAATACATCCCATGTCTTGAGACACATGAGACAGCCAAAGTGCTCCAATGACCACAGTCAGTTACACCTATCAATACATCCCATGTCTTGAGACACATGAGACAGCCAAAGTGTTCCAATGACCATGGTCAGTTACACTTATCAATACATTGTCCCAACTTTTGTTGATAGGTTTCAGGTCTCTGTCAATTGTCTGCCACTAGTTCATCTTGGGACGTCCTCTTCACCCCTTTCAATTTTCCTTCTATTCTTACTCTTGAACACATGTTGCCTAGCAACATGACACCATCCCCAGTATTAGTACCACTATAAAATATCCTTAAGATACTCTGTAAAGTAGATGACATTCAGTCGGTAATAAAAGCAACAACATAGTGTAGAGCAGTCTCTTCAGTTAACTCAATGACCTGACAACCTTTTATGTTGGTGCCACAAAAAAATTTCACCTGGTGGCCTCTGTAAAGTGGTTGGTGTGAGGAAGGTCATCTAACTACAGAAACCCTTCCAAATAGCGTTGATAGGACCCTTTAATTATACCATGGACATGATAACTTCCCTAGTGCTGGCACTACAATAAAATACACCAAGTGCACTCTGTAAAGTTGTAGGTATTAAGAAGGCATCCATCTACAGAAACCCCTCCAAATAGGTTTGTTAGGACCCTTTAATTACATCACAGACATAACTTCCTGGTGTTGGCACTGCAGTAAAATACACCAGGTGCACTCTGTAAAGTGATTAGTATCAGTCATCATAGAAATATAGATATAGTGTGTGTGATCTTGTCTTTTGTGTACAGGAAAAAAATGGAATCCTGGTCCTTTCTTTACACTCTGTTGGCCATCATTGTAGACAGAAACAGAAGAGTTGCTTGTTGTTAATACTTATCTCCCCCTCTCACTCATCTCTCCCACTCTCTCTCTCATCTCCCCCACTCTCTCTCTCATCTCCCCCACTCTCTCTCTCATCTCCCCCACTCTTTCTCATCTCTCCCACTCTCTCTCATCTCTCCCACTCTCTCTCATCTCTCCCACTCTCTCTCATCTCTCCCACTCTCTCTCATCTCTCCCACTCTCTCTTCCTCCACTCTATCTCTCTCCTTCTCTCTCATGCCCTCCCTCTCTCTCAAAGTATCTGCCTCCCTCTCTTTCTCTCTCTCACTCATCTCTCTCCCCTCTTTCTCAACATTGTCTCACCTGCCCCCTCCCTTTCTCATTCCCCTTCCACTCCTCTCTCTCCCCCTCTCCACTCCTCCCCCTCTCTCTCTCCACTCCTCCCCCTCTCTCTCTCCACTCCCCCTCTCTCTCTCTCCACTCCCCATCTCTCTCCCCCACCCCCTCTCTCCACTCCCCCCTCTCTCCACTCCCCCCTCTCTCTAGTCAAAGCTGTAGGAGACAAGACAGTCCTTTGATCTTTTATACAAGCTAACTATGACATCAAGTCCCTTCATACCATTTACTTTATTTACTACATCACTGGCTTCTTCCCAGCAATCCTTCTTCTCACCTCTCTCCTCTCTC
>OZ024740.1:419827638-419840138 GCA_964016885.1 Eledone cirrhosa
TGGGTTAGATGAGTTGCCCCGTTGTGAGACAAGCCAGGTCCAATGACTTTATTTTGCTCATACAGAACTGGTTTGGGTTGGTTCCTAACACCAACCAATCTACAGTGTGGTCTGGGAGCTTTTTATCGTGACACTCACACAACCACTTTGCAGTGTGGGCTGGGTGCTTTTTGTTGTGACACCTACACAACCACTTTGCGTGAGGGCTGGGTGCTTTTTGTTATGACCACTTTACAGCGTGGGCTGGGTGCTTTTTGTCGTCACACTCACATGACCACTTTACAGTGTGGGCTGGGTGCTTTTGTCATGACACCTACACGACCACTTTACAGTGTGGGCTGGGTGCTTTTTGTCATGACACCTACACGACCACTTTACAGTGTGGGCTGGGTGCTTTTTGTCATGACACTCACACGACCACTTTACAGTGTGGGCTGGGTGCTTTTGTCATGACACCTACACGACCACTTTACAGTGTGGGCTGGGTGATTTTTGTCATGACACCTACATGACCACTTTACAGTGTGGGCTGGGTGCTTTTTGTCATGACACTCACACGACCACTTTACAGTGTGGGCTGGGTGCTTTTTGTCATGACACTCACACGACCACTTTACAGTGTGAGCTGGGTGCTTTTTGTCACGACACCTACATGACCACTTTACAGTGTGGGCTGGGTGCTTTTTGTCATGACACTCACACGACCACTTTACAGTGTGGGCTGGGTGCTTTTTGTCATGACACTCACACGACCACTTTACAGTGTGGGCTGGGTGCTTTTTGTCATGACACTCACACGACCACTTTACAGTGGTAGCTACATATGTAGCTACCACATTATTTAATAATCCCTTCATATCAGCATATTTCTAATGTATCCAATCAGTGTATATCATACATTTAATAGAGTTCACCCTACCACCACTTTCCTGCTCATTCTACCTCTCCACATGGTTTACCACTTGTCACCACATTTGTCTTGCCAATATTCACCTTCATATCTTTAGTCTCCATACATTCCTTCCCATTATTCACTCCACTTCTCCCTCAGTCCATCCATATCCTCATCTATGTACAACTCCCATGGTAAACCCTCTATTACGCTTCAGGCCAGTACCTCCATCACTACAAATAAAAGTGAGTTTAATACTGAACCCTAATGCACTTCAACATGGTAAAAGAAATCATTATGTAATGTGGTGAAGCAAAAACTATACTGTAAATGACATTTAAAACATTTTAAATATAAAAATATTAAAACTTTATAAAAATATTCTCCATTCATGAAAATTTCAAAACTATGCCATCTCAACATCGTGTGTTGATTAGCTACCTCATGTCATACACGTGGTTTGGATTTTTGTCCACTTCTCAGTAATAAAATAGTGGGGTTGACTTATATAAGGTACTTTAGATTTCTGTATATACAAGTGGTGTTAAGAAAATCTCAGGAGAGCTAAACTGCAAGTCTTCAGAGAAGAAACCACACTCAAGCAAGTGGTACCCATCCGGATATCAGAGACTTAGAGATTTTGTTGACAGGATCTAACTGGAACTACTTTCCGTATAGACAGATAAAAGAAACAGTTAGTAAAGAGTTATTGCCCTTAGATACATAATATTTGTTGTATAACAAAATACTGAATTATATAACTTATTGAAAATAACATCAAGTTTTCATTCTATAGCACATTCCTATTTTATTATGCAATGTATGAATAATATAATTTACTTAGGGTGGATTACTAAGTCTTATAGCTTGAAACCATAAGTTATACTGTCAATAGAATCTGATACGATAAATGAAATATAAGATAACATCACCTTTTATTAAATACATCTTGTTAATTCTCAAATAAAATGGATAAAACACAAACAGTTGTATACTAACCAACATATTCATGGAACAAATTTTCACTTATGAGAGCACCTGGAGTGTTTCATGTCTACACAATCTCTTTGAACACCCCCAACAATAGTCTGCCATCATGCGTGTGTTCCATCTACCTTGATATCTCTCCGCCATAACCCTGACATCTTGACAGAAGCGCTCACCGCTCACGTCTCCAAGATTAGCAGGAAATTCATTGAGATGACTTTTGAGGAAATTAATCTTTAAGCTCATGTTGCAGCCTAAAAGATGAAAGCAATGTCGCCACTAAATCCTTGTAGTTTTCAGCCCCTTTTGCTGCCCAAAACTCCTCTCACAACAGACACAAATGAATCCGATGCTTTTTCTTCTACATCATTCATCGAACTTGAAGTTTTGGTGCTTCATTAACTTTCTGATTTGCGTCCCGTCAAAAACACCAGCCTTTATTTTATCATATCTTAGGCCAGGAAATGATGTACATATGAATTTGAAACTGTCAAAGCTCTTAATGTGGAGAGTGACTGTTTCATTAGTCCCAGTTTAATATGAAGGGGTGGGAAGATGATGTTCTCTCTTGCCAAACAAGTGGTTGGTGTATGATATTCTTCTAACTGGCCAGTGCTTCCGTTCCCAATATTTGACTTTCACTCAGTTATCCCAGAAACACAGATATTTTGTGTCAAGAGTGCAACCACCTCTTTAATGCTAATGTCATGATAAAATGCACCATGTACATTAGCAAGATGCAGCCTCCCAACCTATGCTAGTATAGAAAACAGATGTTGAACCACAATGATTATGATGTGTTTGTGGGAGTCTATATTATTTTATATTAAGTATCAGAAAAACCTGGGACGAGCTGATAAATTCCGACCTCACACACTTACACCTCTCCAAGACAATGTCACTGGACCGAGACCTTTGGCGGTACTCAGTAATAGAGAAGACCCACCTTACCTAAATACAAAGTAAAACCTACTACAGTCAGTAGGCATCTCTAACAAAATACACCCCCCGTCCCACCATCCACAACGCCCCTTTCAATGTAAAGTTATGTTGGTGCCACAACATCCAGGCCGAAACAAATGAGATCGTGTATGTGTCACGACAAAAAAAAAAACACAGTCCACGCTGTAATGTGGCCGTGTAGGCAACACAGTAAAAACCTCCCAGTCCCACACTGTAAATGTGGTCGGTGTTAGGAAGGGCATCCAGCTGTAGAAAACCCGCCAGACAGTCCTATGCGAGCAAGACAATCACTCTTGCCTCAAGTGGGAAAAACCCCCGCCCAAACCCATGCATCCGTGGAACACGGACGTTGATGATGATATGAACCTGATGCTACAATATAAAGTTGGATACCAGATAAATACCTACTTCACATGCGAGACTGAGTCATCTGTCTAACCTTGTGTATGGTTCAGTTACAGCATAACTATCTTTGCTCTTCCAAGAGAGTTCTCTCACTACTTGTTCAATATATAATGCTACACATATATATGCATATGAGTTTAGGCATGGCTTAGTGGTTAGAGCATTGGGCTTGCAATCGAAAGGTTGTGAGTTCAATTCTCGGACTGGGTGATGTGTTGTTTCCTTGAGCAAGACACTTTATTTCACGTTGCTCCAGTTTACTCAGCTGTAGGACTGGGGCCCCTATCATTAAAATCACCCAAGACACCTCCAACGAGATATACCTTGGAGGAGGCCAGCTAAACCTGCATAGGTGTGAGCTGTCTCACTCACACACACACACATATATACATATAAGCTTGTATATCTGACAAGATATTGAAAAAGAGTCAGGGCCCCGTCACCTTGATTGTACCCTGATCTAATCAATATCGAAACAATTATAATATGCAAATAAAGTCATCTGTCACCACTGGTCTCGAAGTTGTAACCATGATTTTCTTTGTCTCTTCTTCACCCTCCCTCTACTCATCCATAAACAAAATAGCTAAGTAGAGATATTAATACTGTGACCTATAAAACAAATAGGATTTCAATATATTTTCTCAATCTTTAGACATAATTTTTATTTCCTTTTGCTCAGAAACTAAAAAAAACAACAAAAAAAAAATTTGGAGAATTTTATTTATAAAAGTGCAAAAATAGTTTTTTTTAAATATGTTCCAGTAATTGATAGAAACTAAAAAATAAATAAACTTTACAACTGACAAAAGAAATTCAACTCATTTTTGAAGAGGTTTATCCAAATGTCTTAAACTTATAGTAGTGAGACAAAAAAAAAAAAAAAAGGAGGGGGGGGGGGGCACAAAGAAATTAAATATTGCCATTATCCCATCAATGTTTTTACAAAAAAAAAAAAAAAAAAAATATATATATATTTATTATATTTATTTACATAATATTCCATTATTAAGATTTAATTTGAAATAGAAATCAAATACATAAATTAGTAAAACTTTCTAAAAACAGGACACCACTAGCCTGAAAGGCTAGAGGGGGAAAAAAAAAAAACAACCCAGTCTTGGGAGAAAGGTTTACATTATTTAATAAGGTAATGAAAACAATTATAAATTAAAGGGGTACCATATCCTCTAGCCAATAAGCCTTGAATAATTGATCAAAGTACTTAAGCCAAACTCAAGCAGATAATAGAGTACATCATATCCTCTAGCCAATAAGCCTTTAAACAATTGGTCAAAGTACTGGTCAGTCCCTTAAGCCAAACTCAAGCAGATAATAGAGTACTCGATGTATGTAGCCTTGAACAATTGGTCAAAGTACCAGTCAGTGCCTTAAGCCAAACTCAAGTACACCATGTCATGTAGCCTTGAACAATTGGTCAAAGTACCGGTCAGTCCCTTAAGCCAAACTCAAGCAGATGATATGAAGTGGAATGCCACTTATGAAGAAATATCACAGATACACAAATGTGTTAGGGATTACAGTTTAGAGGCTAGATAGATGTTATTTTGACAAATCTAAGATTAAAAGGAATAAACAAACAAGCACAATGAAGAATGACAAATATTCAGATACTTGAAAACTGTTAGTAGTTTGTTTCAAGTTTTCTGTGAATAAAAATGACTAGGTTCACTCACAAAAATCCACCGCTAATGTTAGCTTTTGAAAGAAATAAAGAAGGAAAAAAAAGTTTCATTATAAACTTACTATATATACACACACACACACAAGAATATTATCCTCTTCCCCCACCCCATAGGAACAGTATAGACAGTTTGGAAAAAAAAAACAAAAAAAAAACAATATAAATACAGTTACATTACAAAATATAAAATGAATAATTTACAAACATAAAATATGAGAGCGAGATAAATAAATATAATTGTTGTGTGAAGAAGACATGTTAGAAATACATGACATGTTTGAAAGTCCTCATCACAACCATCTTACTTCATACACAGATTTACTGTCATGGAGTCTTCCATGTTGCTTCTTCCAGACACAGATTTACTGTCAAGGAATCTTTTTCAATGCCAGCAATCCAAATTAAAATAAATCCATGTTTGTTTTAGTCAACAAACCAAATTAGGATTAAATTCTTTGTGTTAAGCATTTGTTATGAAAATATCTTCACACCAGCTTTTGTGTGTCCAGGGTTGTTTTACCCTCTGTTAACTCCAAGTCACTTGGCTCAGCCTTAATTGTTTCATTCTTTGTTGAATCAATCTTGTTTCATATCTCGACCTTCTTCATTTACTTCAATGCTCAAACTAAATATTTTTAGTTTCAACTGTAAATCAAGCCATCTTTCATTGCTCTGTACTGCAACTATTCAAATATTTCACTAACAACTTTCACTTTAAGCCAGTTTATCTTTTTCATCTTATGATACAATGTCCAACATATCCACTTTGAACATTAACCAACTGAAAAAGATATTTCCTTCTCCAGGCCTTGTTAAACTGATAGATATTTTCCAATCTTAAATTTCAATATTTGATAGATTGCTAATAGTTTGATTATGACGTGTATTTTTTTGATTCCGATTGTGTACAATGAAATTGCTGTAGACCTTTTGTCTTTTCTTTTTGATCTGAAATTTAAAAAAAATATAATCACAATTAATTGACTTAAATTGGAAAGAAACATACTCCATTAACATATATTCAATACATATTGATTGAAAAATGATATATTATTGATCGGTAAATATACTTACATGTATTTTGAAAACCAGGAATATAAGGAAAGCAATTAAAATAAAGAGAAGTGTACCGATAACCCCAGCAGTTGCCGCAACTATTAGTAAAAATACAAAAAGAAATAAAATGAATTAGTCTGTTGTATTCTTTTTATAATAAGACATTCATTAACCCTTGAACATTTACATTACTCTATATATAGTGTGGAGGCACGTAGCCTAGTGGTAAGGGTGTTGGACTTATGGGTTCGATTCCTGGGTTGCGTGTTGTGTTCTTGAGCAAACACTTCATTTCACATTGATGCTGAAAATGAGTACCTGTAATGGACTGGAGTCGTGTACTCTCAGTCGCTTCACGCCATGAAACCAGAATGAGCCTTCCGGCTTACGGCAGACTTTAGATATATATACTATTATATTTTCATGGTATAGACTTTACCTCACATAATATCAAATGAGATTTTGATGTTATTTATTTTGAGAACAATACCTTAACATCAGTATCAGCAGCTGGTTACAGCCAGTTTGAACAGAAAGAGGTGACAGAATTCTGGCCATATATGGCCAGTTTAAATGCTAAATTTTGACATTTTTAAGTTAAAAAAATTAATTTGTGGGAATAAAAAAAAAAGGACATTTACCAAAAATAACTGAACTGTTCACTTGAGTATTTTGGTCACTTTGGTAATGTTGGTAGTTTTTAACAGTTGGATTTTCTGCTATGTTAGTGTTATATTCTGATACTATCAGTTTAGGACTGACAGGTCTCTCTGTTGTAGGGGTTTCTTTATTTGGCTTTGTTGGAGTTGGTGTACTTCCTGATAGAGGGATTGCTGTTTAAAATAAATAAAATATAATTCATTATTAAAATGTTCAGTTTCTTTCGTAATTTAGCAAAGTGTTATTTTATGATATTTGACGAATTCAAATTAGTTGATTTAACAATATGAAACAAAGATGATAGTAATGTGGTATACAAGAAGTTACTATTAGCTGGCGCCAGGGGTATTTCCAAATTGATTAGCAACAACTAACAAGTATCAAAGATCAAGATTTTAAGTGTTTATGTTATCACACACATTCGAAATCAATTAAAAAAAAAAAAAAAAAAAAAAAAAAAAAAAAAGGACCAGTCTAATACTGAGATCGATTTTTCCTCTATATCTCTTTCTTATTTTCTCTCTCTCACTTTCTATCCTTCTGTGAGAGAAATCGGCTCTGATCAGACTTGGAGATCCAAGAAACGATGTATGCCACTAGAGTGACCCCATGACCCAATACCATATTTATATATACAACAACAAAATATATCGATTAAATTTAACAAATGACTGAAACTACTAAAATGGTGGACCATTTGAAAATAAAGAATTTGTTTTAATATAAATTCCTCTCTCTTGCTCACATACAAACATATCCTTCGCTTCCCATACTTGTTATAACGTGGGATTTCGGCGTTGCTGCTGCCACCATCACCGCTTTCTCTCACACACATACTCTTAGGTCTTGAATAATGCCCCCCCCCCCCCCCCCCCCACACACACACAAATTTCATTTTAATCTATCTCAGGCGAAATTTTATTGTAAATGATTCATATCGATACAGCAGCTGGATAATCTAAGAATAATTTCATTTTACATTTAAAAAGATTACAAGAAATCCTATATTTACAAACGTACACTATACAATCCCCCTCCCCCCATTATTTTGGACCCGGGAGTACACACCCATCCCAGTGTGGCAGACTTCCTCTGTTATTTAACACCACAAAAGCACAGATTTAAAGCTCCAGACGATAGTTGTATAATATTTGAAACTCAAAACTTACCTTCGTAATAAAGCCAAAGTCCCTTCCGTTTCCCTTTACTTGTCATGGTCAGTGTCAAATTTATGTCATTCTTTAATGGATGAAAACTTTTTTCATTGACACTTCGATTACATATCGTTATGGTATTAAATCCCGAATTCAAAAACAAATAATCTGTACAGTTTTTATTTCGTTCACCCTTTAGATCAAGATCGAGTATATATAACTGGATTTTTTTGTGAGGCTCCACTTTAATATTCAAACTACAACTGAACTGTCCTTGAACATTGTTAGGGTAACGATCACTTGAAATATAACCACTTTCGGCAGTGAGGAGTTTAGTGTCACATATCTTTGTGATTTCAGATCCTTTGAAAAAGAAACAAGAAATGGTTAAAAATAATTAATAACCAGGATAATAATTTAGTTATTGTAAGACGTGTCAATATAGCCGTCACAAAGATCAATTCTTTTAATGAACAATAATATAACTGATTAGAAATATATTGGAACTATATATTAATACAATATTTTTCAAGATTGTTAGAATGATGGAATAAATATATATATATATAGTAATAATAATAAATGTGAAAACTGAAATCCAAAGAGGGCTCGATAAGGATAAATATATAAGAACCCTAAAGCAAATATTTATTAAAATAACAGATTAAAGTTCAAGTAAAGAATCGGTTATTTTAATATTATATATAAACAACGATTTATTTCCCAAATGTGAAACATTTGCTAAATTACTTTCATTGTTTCAACCAAATAAATAAAAAATAAACCCCACCAGTTTTCACAAACCCAGGCAAGAGAGTATATAGTTTCCACCCTCTCGATTATATAATATCCCTGTCTTATTTTAAGGTTCCATTAAAGTGAAAGTTAAATTTCTAGGCGAGAAATAAATTTTAAAAAAAAATAGACGTAAACACATACAGAAATTAGTTTCTCTATTTATACCGCTACTAGTAAAAAAATATATGTAAAATAGAAAAATAGTCACCCTTAAATGTAATGAAAATTATATTCACATTTAGCAAGAAATGTGTACATGAATAGAATGATTATTTATGTTTTGGTTTTCCATCTAGAAATTTCAACTTTCACTTTAATGGAACCCTAAAATAGGACTATACCTCAAGGATTACGAATGCATCTCTGATGTAGAATAATCATGTCCCTTTATTTACTTCACACACACATACACACATATACATATACCAACATGTTAGGGGGTTTAGAGAATCACTCCGATTGTTTGGTCTAATTTCTTAAGGTGATCGCCATCTAGTAACAAGCAGTAATTCTGATAGCCATCGAATCATTGTATCAATATAAAAAGCCAACAAACGAAGCAGTTTGTTTGATATAATCAATATGAAATATTAAAGATGTTTTTTTGTTTTTTTTTTTACTTACTCTTTACACATTTGTATTCCACTTGAAAATAATTGAAGTCACATTTCTTAATTCTGCGACCAGTTTCTGCCGTTGGTAAGTTAACCCGACAGAACTCCCGACCCATGCAAGGGTAGTTTTGTTCATCTTCTTGTATACAATCGTTCTCCTCGTAACTACAAGCTCCCCTGCTACTGTGGCCATAAAAACTCCTTAATATGCGAACCATTGAACCTCTTGGACAAAAAGCGTCTAAAAAATCCTTTTTTTCTTTAAAACAAGCACTTGCTTTCAATTTCAAACCTGCAAAATAATAATATTTCCTTTTATTTTGAGTTATTAATTTGAAAAAACAAACAAAGAAAGCATCGCTGATTTATTATTATTTTTTACTATGATTGAAATATTTTAATAAACAAGATAGCAACATCTTTGTGTGCAAATCTATTACATTTTGTTATGATTCTGATATCAAATTTTGTTGTGTTTGGGTTATTTTTTTTACTATGATCAAATAATATATTTTAATATTATAAACAAGATAGCAACATCTTTGTGTGTAAATTTACGAAATGTTGATGTGTGTGTTTAGGTTATTGTTTTTTGTAAAAAATAAAAATCTCTGTAATAAATAAACAAAACAACTCACCTAATACATAAGGACAAATATTAAAACAGAGAAAGAGTGGAAACAGGACAATCGACCAGCTAAATAATCTTGCCATGATTGCTAGTCACTGGAAAAATATAAAAAAAATAAGAAGAAATGATGAGAAAATGTTAGTTTTTTTGTTAAATATTAACTGTAGTATTTAGTATTGATTAAAGAAAAATTGCAAGCACAAAGAAAGTGATATTAAATGTAATATATATTAGCTGTGTACGTCTCACAGCTGGACTAAGTAGAGTTAGTAACATACCTGGAACCGTTGTTCATATATTATACACCTGCTTAGAATGTTGTGTATCCTTTATATATATATCGACTGAATTTCCCTCCAAAATATAGAAAATATATAAATATGAAAGAGGATTGTTGAAGTCGGCGAGGACAACGACTTGCATAGAATCAGGTTTCTGGAACGGCTGCTTGTGGAGACAAAGAGCAGGAAGTATACCATCTGTGAATGCTTAAGGGGCTTTTAAAATATCTATCTTCGTAGAAAGAAAGTTCATTGTGTTGAAATGTAAACAAAGTATCCTCATTGACTAATTACTCATCAAAGACACTGGCTTATTATTTTATTTACTCTGACGATCGTCATACTGTAAGCTGGCAGGTGCCATCATACTTAGAAGTCAGGCTATATCTGTTTATATATCCTCCTTCCCCCTACCTCGTGCAGCTTCAATTGATAGTGTGACCCGACATATGTTCGACTTTTTCTTTCTTTCTCTCTCTCTCTCTCTTTAGACTCAACCATTACTACTAAAGGGGATTTCTTACACTCCTACTACTTCACTTTAGCTTTACGAGAACTAAGAAGACTGAAATTCCAACATTTCCATTGTTTGTTGTAGAAAACCGATGAAAACAAAGCAGAGCATTTTAATAACATTACAATATATATATATACATTTATATTTGCATATATATATATTTGCATATATATATATTTACATATATGTTTACATTTGCATATATATTTACATATATGTTTGCATTTGCATATATATATATATATTTACAAATGTGTTTGCATTTATATATATATATGTATATATATATATATATATATATATGTATATATATATGCAAATGCAAACACATTTGTTTTACTTCACATGGCATTACAATTAATTAATTAATTAAATAATTAACAAGAAAATACTTTTGGTTGCATGCACTTTAAATATATTGAGTGGATTTTAGAAAATAGAAATAAAATAGATGACCAGATCAGTCGAGAAAATAGAAAAAAACTAGCAGAGTATATATATGTATGTGTGTGTAATAGAAGATTGTTTATTATTATCAATATTGGGATTTTTAGTTTGAAAATGTAGCTGTGATTATCTTACTTACCCAGTCACTAGAAAAATGGAATAGCTCTAGAAATGGTTTCTCCACCTGTCAAGTTGATTACTAGGTATCATTGTTATGGTAATGAACAGTTGATACAGGTATTGTGTCGTCTGGCAGCGGTTGAATGATTAGTGAGTCTTAGGGGGTCAGGAAGCAGTCAATGTAGACGCTTCAAGTCGACAGTCTGCCACACTTTAGGGTGAAGTGGTGTGGATGGGAGGCAGCAGAAAGAAAAGAAAGGAAAAAAACAACCTTTTTCTTTATCGAGCAACACCTGTCTTTCTGGTTGACAAACAATGAGCCTATCCCGACCTCTTACTTGTTAGGCGCGTGTCTGGCTTTACTTATCAACGACTAGAAAGAAAGAGAGAGAGAGAATCAGTGTCGTCTTTTCATAAGTAAAGCCACTTGAGGAGGAAAAACGAAGCTGATAGTGGAAGGAGGGGAGTGTTACCCTGGCGGGAAGTTGGGAGGATATTAAGTGTGTAGCGCACGCCTGGCTCTAAGCCGCCACGTGCCAACCTTACAGCCTACTCCTAAAGCAATATTTTCTCTAATCTTACAGTTTCGGTCGTTTAAAATGTCACCAAAGCCATTATTAATTTAAGTATTTCCAAGATGAAGCAATATGTTAAAACTAAATATGAATATATATAATATATATATTTCACAGTGTGAAAATATTCTTGTGTTCACCAATGTTCATATGAAGCAATTTTACTGTTTTCTTTTATGAAAATAAGTAGTAGTTATTTTCAGAGGCTAGAGTAAACGTTACGGCAGATTGTTAGCAGGGGACGGTATATATATATGTGTGTATATATATTATATATAGATGTGTGTGTGTATGTATATATAAATGAATGAAAGTATAGAAATTATTGTGTGCGTGAAGCCAACAGTATTTCATAATATATATGTGTGTATATATATATGTGTGTGTGTCGTTAGAACGTCGTATAGAATACTATGTGGTATACGTTCTAGCTTTCACCGCCCTGAGTTCAAATCCCGCCAAAGTCAACTTTGCCTTTCATCCTTTTGAGGTCGATAAATAAAGTACTAGTCCAGTACCATTGTTTATTCTGTCTCTCTATCTCTTTTTCACTTTTTTCTTTCTCGCTCTCTTTCTCTTCTCTGGAAAAAAAACTGGGTGTGTTCTGGGATGGGCTCCGCCAAGTTTAATGCTCCAGACACGCCCTACTCCATATATATATATATATTATATATATAATAAATGTAATCTGAGTT
>OZ024740.1:419845138-419892638 GCA_964016885.1 Eledone cirrhosa
CCTACTATTTATTATTGCCCTTCAGGCTATAACAGAGGAGTTCAAGACAGGCTGCCCATGGGAACTCCTATACGCAGACGACCTGACACTCATAGCGGAATCAATGGCCGAGCTAGAGAAGAAATTCCAAACATGGAAGCACGGCCTAGAGTCAAAAGGACTTAAAATTAACCTGGCTAAGACCAAAGTTCTAGTTTGTAGGAAAGAAAACAAGGCGGCGATCCCTTCTGGGAAATGGTCGTGCTCAGTGTGTAGGAAAGGCGTAGGTAGAAACTCCATTTTATGTCCTAAATGCAAAGTATGGGTGCATAAAAGATGTAGTGGGATCACAGGTAAGCTAACTAAGAACATAGATTTTACATGTGGCCGGTGTTCTGGTGCAATAAGTAGCAGCAAGTGCCCACAAAATACTAGCTCTTTCAATTGCGCAGAGGGTTCTATAGAAATAGTGGACAGCTTCCGTTACCTGGGCGATAAAATCAGCAGTGGGGGAGGGTGCTCTGAAAGTACTGTAGCTAGAGTCAGAACTGGTTGGAAAAAGTTCAGAGAGCTTATACCACTATTAGCTGCTAAAGGGTTCTCCCTAAAAATGAAAGGCAGGTTGTATGATGCCTGCATACGAACAGCAATGCTGCATGGCAGTGAGACCTGGGCATTGTGTGCAGAGGATATACGCAGACTAGAGAGGAACGAAGCTTGCATGCTCCGCTGGATATGTAACAGTAATATACGTGAACGGCAAAGCATAAACGAACTAAGGAAAAAACTAGAGATAAGAGGGATCAGATGTTGTTTACTCGAGAGAAGGCTACGTTGGTATGGACACGTGATGCGCATGAAAGTCGATAGCTGTATAACAAAGTGCAGGGCAATAAAGATAGACGGTAGTCACGGAATAGGCAGACCTAGAAAAACCTGGGACGAGCTGATAAACTCCGACATCACACACTTACACCTCTCCAAGACAATGTCACTGGACCGAGACCTTTGGCGGTACTCAGTAACAGAGAAGACCCGCCTTACCTAAATATATAGTAAAACCTACTCCAGCCAGTAGGCATCTCTAACAAAATACACCCCGTCCCACCACCACCACCCCCACCCCATCCACACCACCCCGTTCTATGTAAAGTTATGTTGGTGCTGCGCCATCCAGGCCGAAACAAATGAGATCGTGTAGGTGTCACGACAAAAAAACACACAGTCCACGCTGTAATGTGGCCGTGTAGGCAACACGGTAAAAACCTCCCAGACCCACACTGTAAATGTGGTTGGTGTTAGGAAGGGCATCCAACTGTAGAAAACCTGCCAGACAGTCCTATGCGAGCAAGACAATCACTCTTGCCTCAAGTGGGACTACCCCCGTCCAAACCCATGCAAGCGTGGAACACGGACGTTAAACGTTGATGATGATGATGATGATATGTGTGTGTATGTATATATATATAGTGTTTATATTATATATATATATGTGTGTGTATGTATATATATATAGTGTATATATTATATATATATGTGTGCGTATGTATATATATATGTATATGTGTATATATATATATAGTGTATATATATATATGTGTGTGTGTGTATGTATATATATATGTATATATGTATATGTGTATATATGTAGTGTATCATCATCATCGTTTAACATCTATCTTCCACGCTAGCATGGGTTGGACAGGTTTGTCCCACTTGAGGCAAGATTGGTTGGGTGACCGTGTCTCGCTTGTACATAACTGTATCAGGCAGGTTTTCTACGGCTGGATGCCCTTCCCAACACCAACCACATTTACAGTGTGGAGTGGGAGCTTTTTGTTGTGTATATATATATATTATACATATATATATGTGTGTGTGTGTGGATATATATGTGTGTTTGTGTGTGTGTGCATATATATGTATGTGTGTATGTACATATATATATATATGTGTGTGTGTGTGTGTGTGTAGATAAATATGTGTATATATATATTATATTTATGTGTGTGTGCATATATATGTATGTGTATATATATATCTGTGTTTGTATGGATTAAATACTAGTTATACTGCTTTTTGAGGTCCTTACAAAGTAAGTTGTACATAATTTGTTTTAACCCTTTAGCATTCACATGACTCTATATATATTGTTGTATTTTCATGGTAACGGCTTTATCTCACAATATCGAATCTATGAGATTTATTTTGAGAACAATACCTTAACATTAGTATGAGCAGCCAGTTACAGCCAGTTTAAACAGAAAGAGGTGAGAGAATTTCTGGCCGGATATGGCCGGTTTAAATGCTAAAAGGTTAAATGATATCAATATTTTTGTGAACTTTTGAAGGTGGTAAACTGGCAGAATTGGTAGAGCATCAGATAAAATAGCATTGTGGTATTTATTCTGGCTCTTTACATTCTCAGTTCAAATTCCACACAGGTCAACTTTGTCTTTCATCCTACTGGGGTTAATAAAGTACCAGTCAAGTACTAGGTTTGATTAAATCAACTTCGCCCTTCCCCCCAAATTTGCTAGTTAGTGTGTGACTGGGCTTTATTTTATCAACCCCTGTGGGATTTGAAATCGGAATGTAAAGGGCCGTAACTCTGTGCAGCAAAGCATGTTGTCTGATTCTACCACCCTAATAATAATTGTTTCTACTTTTGGTACAAGGCCAGCAATTACCCAGTACATTACTGGTACTTTATTTTATCGACCCCGTAAGGATGAAAGGCAAAGTTGACCTCAATGGGATTTGAACTCAGATCGTAAAGGGACATAACTATGCTGGAAAGCATGGCGTCTGACCTACTGATACTGCCAATTCACATAATAATGGTTTCTGATTTAGGGGGAAGAGAGTCGGCTACATCAACCCCAGTACATGTTTGGTACCTTATTTTCTTGACCCCAGAAGGATGAAAGGCAAAGCTAACCTTAGCAGGATTTGAAATCAGAATGTAAATGGCCGTAATTCTATGCAGTGAAGCATGTCTGATGCTCTACCAATTCTGACAGTCCACTGTCTTTATATTAGAACCTTCTGTTTCTGATTTAGGCACAATGCCAACAATTTTGGGCACAGGGAGAGTCAAGATATTAGAACCTTGTGTTATTTCAAGGTTAAGTTGCTGTTAAAACTGCCTCTAGCATTATTAGGATGTCTTTTGATGTAGAAGAGCAAAACCAAATAATTCATTAATCTCAGAAGATTGACAAATTCAATCCCAGCAGAAGGTAATTGTTTGAAAGTAACCCTTTCATTACTGTGTTTCTAATGAAAAATATTGCCTATACTAGTGAAAATAATCTAGAATTTGGAGGGATTTTATTGTATAGATAACGTTTTTCACGTTTCTGTGCTATTTGGAAGATAAATTAACAAAGGTTCTGTTTTTCTTACTCCAAATTATGATGGAAGATTTTTTAGATAAATATAAATACTTTAAAATAAAGTTTCTAACATAGAACTGAGGGTGGTTTCATTTGGTTTGTTATCAAAAGGGTTAAATACAGCAAGGCATTAAGGTTGGCACTCTAGCATTTCTGTTATCTCCTCCTCCTCCTCCTCATTATCATCACCACCACCATCACAACCACTATCATCATTATCACCACCACCACTATAATGATGGTGGTGGTGATGGTGGTAATGATGGTGGTGGTGGTGGTGATGATGGTAATAGTGGTGGTGATAATGATGGTGGTGGTGGTGATAATGATGGTGCTGGTGATGATGGTGATAGTGGTCGTGATAATGATGGTGGTGGTAATGATGGTGGTGGTGATGATGGTGATCATCACCACTATTACCACCACCATCATTACCACCACCACCACCACCACCACTATCACCACCACAGTTACATTCCATATAATACTTACCCTGTTCATGTCTATTGAGAAAACAGTTTTATTAAATCCTCTAATAAATTTATCACATTACGATAGCCATGGCAGCTGCTCTCTGAGATTTTAATTTAAATGTTAATTAATATAATGATAACAGCTGATAACACTTGACATCAAAGATAACATGGTATTGAGTACATCATTACATGCCTTCTTTGTTGTGAGATGTGTTGTGACTGTTGTGAGATGTCTTGTTACTGTTGTGAGATGTCTTGTTACTGTTGTGAGATGTGTTGTGACTGTTGTGAGATGTGTTGTGACTGTTGTGAGATGTCTTGTGACTGTTGTGAGATGTCTTGTGACTGTTGTGAGATGTCTTGTGACTGTTGTGAGATGTCTTGTGACTGTTGTGACTGTTGTGAGATGTCTTGTTACTCTTGTGAGATGTGTTTTACTGTTGTGAGATGTGTTGTGACTGTTGTGAGATGTCTTGTTACTGTTGTGAGATGTCTTGTGACTGTTGTGAGATGTCTTGTGACTGTTGTGAGATGTCTTGTGACTGTTGTGACTGTTGTGAGATGTCTTGTTACTCTTGTGAGATGTCTTGTTACTGTTGTGAGATGTGTTGTGACTGTTGTGAGATGTCTTGTTACTGTTGTGAGAAATCTTATTACTGTTGTGAGTTGTCTTGTTACTGTTGTGAGATGTCTTGTTACTGTTGTGAGATGTCTTGTGACTGCTGTGAGATGTGTTGTGACTGTTGTGAGATGTCTTGTTACTCTTGTGAGATGTCTTGTTACTCTTGTGAGATGTCTTGTTACTCTTGTGAGATGTCTTGTGACTGTTGTGAGATGTGTTGTGACTGTTGTGAGATGTCTTGTTACTGTTGTGAGATGTCTTGTTACTGTTGTGAGATGTCTTGAGACTGCTGTGAGATGTCTTGAGACTGCTGTGAGATGTCTTGTGACTTGTGAGATGTCTTGGTAGTGCTATGAGATGTCTTGATACTATTGTGAGATGTCTTGGTAGTGTTATGAGATGTCTTGGTACTATTGTGAGATGTGTTGTTACTGTTGTGAGATGCCTTGGTACTGTTGTGAGATGTCGTGTTACTGTTGTGAGATGCCTTGTTACTGTTGTGAGATGCCTTGGTACTGTTGTGAGATGCCTTGGTACTGTTGTGAGATATCTTGGTACTGTTGTGAGATGCCTTGTTACTGTGGTGAGATGTCTTGGTACTGTTGTGAGATGTCTTGTTACTGTTGTGAGATGTCTTGTTACTGTTGTGAGATGTGTTGTGAGATGTCTTGTGACTATTGTGAGATGTGTTGTGACTGTTTTGAGATGCCTTGTTACTGTTGTGAGATGCCTTGTTACTGTTGTGAGATGCCTTGGTACTGTTGTGAGATGCCTTGGTACTGTTGTGAGATATCTTGGTACTGTTGTGAGATGCCTTGTTACTGTGGTGAGATGTCTTGGTACTGTTGTGAGATGTCTTGTTACTCTTGTGAGATGTCTTGTTACTGTTGTGAGATGTCTTGGTACTGTTGTGAGATGTCTTGGTACTGTTGTGAGATGTCTTGTTACTGTTGTGAGATGTCTTGTTACTGTTGTGAGATGTCTTGGTACTGTTGTGAGATGTCTTGGTACTGTTGTGAGATGTCTTGGTACTGTTGTGAGATGTCTTGGTACTGTTGTGAGATGTCTTGTGACTGTTGTGAGATGTCTCTGCCCATCATTTATATATATTTTAACTTACAGTTGGTTGCACACTGCAAATCATATGAAATGATATCATCTATGGTTGCTATGTGATAAATAGAAGTTACAGGTGATAACTGAACAGGAAGAAGTTATTGAAATTTAAACTAAAGATGTTTGAAATCCAGCTGTATTTTATCTCCATTGAATGAGAAATATTTAGTATATTTATTGGTGGACATATCAGTGTGGTGTGGTGTGGTGTGGTGTGGTGTGGTGCAGTGTAGTGTGATATGGTATAGTGTGGTATGGTGTGGTGTGGGGTGGTATGGTATAGTGTGGTGTGGTGCGGTGTGGGGTGGTATAGTATGGTGTGATGTAGTGTGGTATGGTATGGTATAGTTGGTGTGGTTTGTTGTGGTGTGGTATGGCATGGTATGGTGTGATGTAGTGTAGTATGGTATGGTTGGTGTGGTGTGGTATGGCATGGTATGGTATGGTGTGATGTAGTGTGGTATGGTATGGTAGGTGTGGTGTGATGTAGTGTGGTATGGTATAGTGTGGTGTGGTATGGTGCAGTGTGGTGTGATGTAGTGTGGTATGGTGTGGTGTGGTATGGTTGGTGTGATGTGGCATGGGGTGGGTGAGGTGGTGCGGTGTGATGTGATGTGGTTGGTGTGGTGTGGCATGGGGTGGTGTGATGTGGTGAGGTGGTGTGAGTGGTGGCATGGTGTGGTGTGACGTGGTGTGGTATGGTGTTGTGGGGTGTGGTGCGGTATGGTGTGGCATGAGGTGGTGTGGTGTGGTATGGTATGGAGTCGTGCGGTATGGGGTGGTGTGGTGTGATGTGGTACGGTGTGGTGTGGTGTGGTGTGGCATGGGGTGATGTGGTGTGGTGTGGTGTAGTACGGTATGGTTGGTGTGGTGTGGTACGGTATGGTTGGTGTGGTGTAGTACGGTATGGTTGGTGCGGTGTGGTGTGGTGTGGCATGGCCCCGTAACTCCTGAGGGAGTCGTAGTGACATATGGCATTTCTTGGACTTTTTTAAAATCTGGCAGAGCTCATCTCTTCTCCAGGTCTGAATACAACAGATTTCTTCCAGAGAAGGAGAGAAAGTGTGAGTGAAATATAGAGGAAGAATCGACCCCAGTATTTGACTGGTACTTTTTTATTATCAACCTCAAATGGCTGAAAGGCAAAGTTAACTTTGGCAGGATTTGAACTGAGAGATCAGAGAGCCAGACCAAATACCACAAAGCATTCTATATGAAGTTCTAACAACTCTACCAATTTACTGCCTAGTTAGTTTAGTAGTAACATACAGCCATTTCATCTGATGAATTCAGATAAAATATGACTGAATTGATCACATCATTACAATCTATCCATTTCTTCTGATTTGATATTGGTTTCTGATTTAGGCACAAGGTCAACAATCTTTTTTGGTGGGGTTGATTACATGGACTCCAGTACATGAGTGGTACTTTATTTTATTGACCCCAGATGGATGAAAGGCAAAGCTAACCTTGGCAGGATTTGAACTCAGAACGTAAAGGGTTGGCTGTAATTCTATGCCACACAGCAAGTTGTCTGATGCTCTACCGACACTGCCAATCCACTGCTCTTATATTAGAACGCTCTGTTCTAATAATGGTTACTGATTTAGACAGAAGGCCTAGAATTCTGGGGGAAGGGAAAGTTGAAATATTAGAACCTTCTGTTCTAATATTTCAAGGTTAAATTACTGTAAAACTGCCTCTAACATTATTAGGAATTCTTTTGATGTATATCTACCATTCTCAGTTTATTGGTATTTAGTTAAGTACTTTGTGATAACAACTTAACAGCTCCTTCTGTACAACTGTAAAACAATATTTTTTAAATTTGATAATTTAGAAGTGTAGTAAAGAAATGTTTTGGAAATAGGATGTAGGTTTTGTTGCTATTGTATATCATGTAAATAAGGAACCTTCAGTTACAATATCTCTATTTGGTAACATTTTAATACTGAAAATGTATTATTTACATTACTATAGTTAATTACATCTATGTGTCGATATATGTACAGATATATGTGCATATGTATACATAATGTTTGTATATGCATATTCTTATAGGTAGTTCATTGCATACATGCATATATATATATATATATATATATATATATATATATATAATCTAACCCATGCTAGCATGGAAAATGAACGTTAAAAAATGACACACACACACATACACACATACTCCTTATAGTTAGTTCATTTCATATATATATATATATATATATATATATATATACCCATGCTAGCGTGGAAGAACGGACGTAAAACGGTGATGATGATATGCATGCAATGAACTAACTATAAGAATATACATATACAGCTACACACATATATATATATATATATATTTATATGCATTGAACTAACTATAAGTATAATTATTTCTATAAGATACTGTGTGGTAGGTAAGTTAGAGGGACCAAAATACTGAATAGATACTTAAAAGGTAATTTGTTGTATCAAATTACTGTAAATAATTCACAGCAGTTAATTCTACTTTTCCTGAGTTACTGATTCCACATCCACCTTCACCTAAATCCTCTTCATACACTTACCATTCCTCTTCATACACTTACCGTTCCTCTTCTTCTTCCCCTCTTATCATCCTTAATATATCTTTCTTTCTCACACACTTTTTTTTTTTTTCCCCCTAATCCTTCTTCCCTAGGATTTCATCTCTCTAGATCTTATACATATCCCATCATTAATCTGTGACATCCAGTTTCTGTGGCATTAAATTGATGAGAAATGGAAGTACCCTCTGGATAAGATGCTTGTCTATCATCAGTAACTTTCTTTTTGCTAGATAAATTGAATGCAACACTGCAAAGCAATAACAATCATTGGTCAATTCAACTGCAGCTTGTACTTGTGGTAGTATGCAGTAACTACGAAGCTCTTCAGAGCCAGATTCAGTCCTTTTGAGGCCATATATGTTTAACCTTTTAGCATTTAAACCAGCCATATCAGGCAATTCTCTCACCTCTTTCTGTTCAAACCAGCCGTAATTGGCCACTCATACCAATGTTAAGGTATCGTTCTCAAAATAAATAACATCAAAATCTCATAGCTTTGATATTATGTGAAATAATTATGTGAGATAAATCCTTTACCATGAAAATACAACAGTAAATATAAAGTAATGTAAATCTAAAGGGTTAAAAGATTATGGCGTATGTGTCCATATATAAAGTATGACAAATACTATTAATTTGCATAAAATTGTGCCCCCTTCCCTTGATGCCTTTAGAATCTGCTTAATTTGCATAATAGTTAATAACTTCCCAGTTATTTATTTCTGTCTTCTAATTGGAAGGATAAGATATATTAACCCTTTAGCATTTAAACCGGTCATATCCGGCCAGAACTCTCTCACCTCTTTCTGTTCAAACTGGCTCAACTGGCCATTTATACTGATGTTAAGGTATTGTTCTCAAAAGAAATGATATCAAAACCTCATAGATGCAATATTATGTGAGATAAAGTGTTTACAGTGAAAATACAATAGTATATATAGAGTAATGTAAATGCTTAAGGGTTAATATATTATCTCTTATTTCAAAGAATTCTCCTCCCAATGATGGAATTGTAATTTTTTCAATATTGATTATTCCAATGTCTTGGAATGGTCAATGTTGTTTTTTTTTAATCCCAGAAACCATGGTCAGGGAACTCTGAGTAAAACCAACTTATTTTAGTCAGTCTAGCTTATATTCCCCCCCCCCCAATAGAGGGGGTTAAGTTTTAATTATATATATATATAATTATATATATATATCACATAAGAAATGGAGAATCAGTGGTGCAACGAATAAAATTTATTAGACATATTATTTGGAAACAGTGCTTCGAAGAATCGAGACGTATCTGAGGACCTTGCGATTTCAGAGTCAGGTTCGAGCATTGCATCGATCATGCCTCGAGCTGGTCGCCAGAGAAACGATTGTAATATGTCTAATAAATTTTATTCGTCGCACCACTGATTCTCCTTTTATTATGTGATATCATACTCTGCTCTGTAAAAACATTAAGTGATCAAACGGCCTACCGCTTACGGATGCTTTAAGCATCCCACACCAATTATATATATATATATATATATATATATTTTTTTTCATTTTACGTCCCCTTTTTCCTTGCTTGCAAGGGTGGGACAGGAACTGATTCTGGCTTGATTTCTACAGCTGGATGCCCTTCCTAACACCAACCTCATTTACAGTGAGTGCTGGGTGCTTTTTTGCCGTGGCGCCTCCACGACCACTTTTCAGTGGAATGATAGGGACCCCAGTCCCTATCATCTCATTTCTACAGCTGAGTAAACTAGAGCAATGTGAAATAAAGTGTCTTGCTCAAGGACACAACTCGATCCGAGAATCGAACTCACAACCCTTTGATTGCAAGTCCAATGCTTTAACCACTAAGCCATATATCTTCACACACACACACACACACATATATATATATATATATATTGTGTGTGTATGTGTTTTTATATTTCTGAGTTGAAAATCCCAACTGATAAGAATCAACAGAAATATTATAGCTAGGTACAGTTAAATCTATCTCACCTTTCTTAATGTTTACCTCAGCAATACATTGATTAAATATCACGAGCTGTTGAACAGTTTGGGATTTCTTTCTTTCTTCTATTGAATACTTCTGGTCATCAATATGAACTCAATACACATCTGTCGCAGGAGGTCAGGAAATAATTTATATTTTTGATATTTTATTTGTTACCTGAAATAATCTAAAATCTCAAATCCTGGGCCTTCTCACTCCTGTTGCAGGACCCTGTTTGACCTCCACCACTTCCTATCTATGGTCACATTGGGCCATATTGGGCCAAGGTATCAGGCCAGATCATCACCCCATCTGGCCTTTGGCTGCCCTCTGGTTCTTCTCTACTGCCTTGGTGTCCACTCTGTCATTCTAATAGTCCACCTGTTGTCTCTGAGACGAGAGACATGGTCAGCCTAGATGTCCACTCCACCACACTAATAGTCCACCTGTTGTCTCTGAGACGAGAGACACGGTCAGCCTAGATGTCCACTCCACCACACTAATAGTCCACCTGTTGTCTCTGAGACGAGAGACATGGTCAGCCTAGATGTCCACTCCACCACACTAATAGTCCACCTGTTGTCTCTGAGACGAGAGACATGGTCAGCCTAGATGTCCACTCCACCACACTAATAGTCCACCTGTTGTCTCTGAGACGAGAGACATGGTCAGCCTAGATGTCCACTCCACCACACTAATAGTCCACCTGTTGTCTCTGAGACGAGAGACATGGTCAGCCTAGATGTCCACTCCACCACACTAATAGTCCACCTGTTGTCTCTGAGACGAGAGACATGGTCAGCCTAGATGTCCACTCCACCACACTAATAGTCCACCTGTTGTTTCTGAGACGAGAGACATGGTCAGCCTAGATGTCCACTCTGTCACACTAATAGTCCACCTGTTGTCTCTGAGACGAGAGACATGGTCAGCCTAGATGTCCACTCCACCACACTAATAGTCCACCTGTTGTTTCTGAGACGAGAGGTGTGGCCACCCCAGGTGTCCACTCTGTCACTCCAATAGTCCACCTGTTATCTCTGACATGAGAGACATGACCAGTCCAGATGTCTAATAGTCCATCTGTTATCTCTGAAACAAGAGACCTGGTCAACCCAAGTGTCCACCCCAATAGTCCACCTGGTGTCTCTGAAACGAGAGACGTGTCCAGCCCACCTATGTTTGCCTTTAGTAAATTACATTTTAATGCAACTCTCAGCAAATACTTCTAAGTAGTAGCTTGCAATATGTGCTGTTTAGTTAGACCCTAAAACTGTGAAACAGCGAACCATTTGGTTAATCCAAGAAAATCATTATATGACAACTAAGCAGTTCAATGAATGCTGTCCAGCTGTTGCAGTTTCTTCATCTGTGTTTATTTTAGAATCTGATTAAGTATAATAGAAGTAGAAGGCTTTAAAAGAAAACAATGAGAAAGGTGATGTTGAGACGAAATCTGATTAAAGAAAACACTAGGCTCTCTTACTTTTTAAAAGGTTTTTTGTTCTTTTCTTTTGTTTGGTTTTTTTGTTGTTGTTATCACAAAAGCCACTGCATTAGTAAGGGTTTATCTTAATAAAAAATCTATTCTTGGCTAAGAAAAATTTCAAACAAATTTTTAGTTATTGTGACTGAGAATATAATGTTGGTGTTTGTGATTAGCTACAGTATGGCTGATGTGATCAAGAGGATTTAATAGTAATAAGTTACATTAGTATTGTTTGAAGCTCAGAATTAAGAAATGTTTGGTGTGGGGGATTGTAAATCATAGCTTAATTTCTATTGTTAAATTAGCTTATTATTTGCTTTCTGTTTTAAGTGTTGGAATGACAGCAGTACTATCAGTATTTATTATAAGTTATTCATAAATCTTTAATCTTCACAGGTCTATCTTGACTCTATCTATACTTTTTGTAGATATGTCCTATAATATATTCTATTTCTTCGTCTTTGTTAACCAACTCTGTGTGTATATCATTGATACCAACCCAGCCAAAACCAGCTCTGGTTCTATGAAACAAAACTACCCATTTTAACCCTTTAGCATTTAAACCGGCCGTATCCAGCCAGAATTCTCTCACTCCATTCTGTTCAAACCAGCCACTCATACTCAGGTATTGTTCTCAAAATAAATAATATCAAAATCAAATAAATTTGATATTATGTGAGATAAAGTGTTTACCACGAAAATGCAATAGTATATATAGAGTAATGCAAATGTTAAAGTGTTAAAGGTTTCCAATTTAAATTAAAATCTTCCAACATATCTTAGTAATGAAATAATTAATAATTTTAGTAACTCCCTCAAAATTTTTCATTAATCAATTAAAATAGAGGGTATTTCATTAGAAAAGATTAGATATGTATAATGTGAAATTCAAAAGAATCATTATTTTTCTTATTTACCATTTTGGCATGGGTAGAACATACAATAAATAGTCATTTAAATACCTCAACACCTAATACTGGCACTAGTATTGCTCTGTATTGGTTCCTATTATACTGTTTTAGTTCATGCTTTGGTTGCTGTTTTACAACCTTCTAATGTCACTGTTATCAGTTTAACATCTGCTTTTCCTAATTAACAATAATATATCACCACTCTTATCCTGCCCCTAAGTCACTTGTCAAATATAGCAACTGATCAAATTATTTCAATCCAAATCTACCTATTTTTTATTTCTGTGTTTGAGATATCAGGCCATCTTTAATACATCATTGATTCTACACATCTTATCTTAGATTAGAAGACTGCAAATAACAGAAACAAACAAATAAAAGTAATGTTTGTGCTGAATATAGCAGGGGCCTCAAACTGAAGGACTTAAAAGGGGTCATTACATCTTTGAGAAGAGGCACAGCAGGCCAAAAGTGAGAGGGTGGGCATGGTTTCTACCAAATATAATATTAATATGTTCTACAGTTAATAAGCTGCTATTTATTTATTACATCAAAATAAATACACATATGATAGTAAGTGTGAATTAGTACAAAATTTAGTGGGGGACATTTACTGTTTTAAATTTTCCTTAATTTCATTTTGGTAAATTCCCTTCATTTCATGGGTAAAACAATAAATTGTATTATGAATATTATCAAAACAGAGACAAACTCACTATCTTCAATTCGGTATTGGTGCCAACAGTTACCTATGGTCATGAAACTTGGGTAATGACCAAAAGAATATATTAATAATAATAATTGTTTCTACTTTTGGCACAAGACCAACAAATACCCAGTGCATTACTGGTACTTTATTTCATCGACCCCGTAAGGATGAAAGGCAAAGTTAACCTCGGCGGGATTTGAACTCAGAATGGCAAGGGCTGTAACTCTATGCATCGAAGCATGACATCCGACCCTCTACCAATACTGCCAATCCACCGCCCTCATAATAATAATAATGAAATTATTGTGTACAGTGCTCAGGTGCACTACAACTCATCAAAGGTGCATGTATAGTACATAGAATAATGTACAAATGTCAGGAAAGTGAACAGTGTATGAGTCATGATATACACACAGATACACACTCACACATACGCATGTGTGCGTGTGTATGGAGGTGGAATATCAGGTGTTATGTTGGCGAATTTCAGGAAGCAGCCGAATGGGGTTCCTCCAAAGAATCTCTGGAGTAACATTACTCAATAGAGTGTGTAGCTTAGAGATGAGAGAGTCACTCAAGGTATATTAAAGAGGCGGGAAAGGTGTGAGTATAATACTCATGAAGTCTGAACATGGTATAAATACAAGATATGTTTGTTGTTTAACCTATAGTAGTAGAGATTTCTGGTATTCTTGGTCCCTAAACAACCTTAACACTGCTAATGGGACTGAGTTGATCTCATAGGAGTGAGCTCCACAAGTTGAAATAGTTATTTAATTGCGTATCCCTTGCTCTCTTCCAAGGTTACAATTTCTCCCTTCTGTCTACTAGGACCATGACCTGGCATGTACCTAGGGTTCTGCATGTCAAAGAGCATTCTCATATAGCAGTAGCGATGGTGATGATCTGTGTGGTGAATGTTTTAAATTTGCTACAATTTAAAGTCAGAACCAAGTTGAAGTTATATCCTACCATATAGATAACTTTGTCATCAGCTAAAATTTCAGCCTAACTAACCAAAGTGGAAACCATGTGCCTCAGGTTCTGTACATCAGAGAGTATTTCTCCACATTGTCCTGGTAATGTGGGGGCCTTAGTAGTATTCTTAGTTCTACTAGAAAGTGAGCGACTGACTGACAAACAGAGAGTGAGTGAGGGAGAGGGAGAGATAGACTGACAGTGAGTGAGTGAGCGGGAGAGACAGACTGACAGTGAGTGAGTGAGTGAGAGAGAGGGAGGGAGAGATAGACTGACAGTGAGTGAGAGAGAGAAAGCGAGACAGACTGACAGTGAGAGAGGGAGAGACAGACTGACAGTGAGTGAGAGAGAAACAGACTGACAGTGAGTGAGTGAGAGAGAGAAAGAGAGAGACAGACTGGCAGTGAGTGAGTGAGAGAGAGGGAGAGAGAGACTAATAGTGAGTGAGTGAAAGAGAGACTGACAGTGAGTGAGAGACAGAGAGTGGAGAGTGAATGAAATACAAGACATCTAAGAAAACTCAGTGGAAATGGGGAGTACTGAAGTGTTGTGTTGAACATCCTTTATATATATGTGTGTGTGTATCATCATCATCATCAACGTTTAACGTCCGTGTTCCACGCTTGCATGGGTTTGGACGGGGGTAGTCCCACTTGAGGCAAGAGTGATTGTCTTGCTCGCATAGGACTGTCTGGCAGGTTTTCTACAGTTGGATGCCCTTCCTAACACCAACCACATTTACAGTGTGGGTCTGGGAGGTTTTTACCGTGTTGCCTACACGGCCACATTACAGCGTGGACTGTGTGTTTTTTTGTCGTGACACCTACACGATCTCATTTGTTTCGGCCTGGATGGCGCGGCACCAACATAACTTTACATAGAACGGGGTGGTGTGGATGGGGTGGGGGTGGTGGCGGGACGGGGTGTATTTTGTTAGAGATGCCTACTGGCAAGGCGGGTCTTCTCTGTTACTGAGTACCGCCAAAGGTCTCGGTCCAGTGACATTGTCTTGGAGAGGTGTAAGTGTGTGAGGTCGGAGTTTATCAGCTCATCCCATGTTTTTCTAGGTCTGCCTATTCCGTGGCTACCGTCTATCTTTATTGCCCTGCACTTTGTTATACAGCTATCGACTTTCATGCGCATCACGTGTCCATACCAACGCAGCCTTCTCTCGAGTAAACAACATCTGATCCCTCTTATCTCTAATTTTTTCCTTAGTTCGTTTATGCTTTGCCGTTCACGTATATTACTGTTACACATCCAGCGGAGCATGCAAGCTTCGTTCCTCTCTAGTCTGCGTATATCCTCTGCACACAATGCCCAGGTCTCACTACCATGCAACATTGCTGTTCGTATGCAGGCATCGTACAACCTGCCTTTCATTTTTAGGGAGAACCCCTTAGCAGCTAATAGTGGTATAAGCTCTCTGAACTTTTTCCAACCAGTTCTGACTCTAGCTACAGTACTTTCAGAGCACCCTCCCCCACTGCTGATTTTATCGCCCAGGTAACGGAAGCTGTCCACTATTTCTATAGAACCCTCTGCGCAATTGAAAGAGCTAGTATTTTGTGGGCACTTGCTGCTACTTATTGCACCAGAACACCGGCCACATGTAAAATCTATGTTCTTAGTTAGCTTACCTGTGATCCCACTACATCTTTTATGCACCCATACTTTGCATTTAGGACATAAAATGGAGTTTCTACCTACGCCTTTCCTACACACCGAGCACGACCATTTCCCAGAAGGGACCGCCGCCTTGTTTTCTTTCCTACAAACTAGAACTTTGGTCTTAGCCAGGTTAATTTTAAGTCCTTTTGACTCTAGGCCGTGCTTCCATGTTTGGAATTTCTTCTCTAGCTCGGCCATTGATTCCGCTATGAGTGTCAGGTCGTCTGCGTATAGGAGTTCCCATGGGCAGCCTGTCTTGAACTCCTCTGTTATAGCCTGAAGGGCAATAATAAATAGTAGGGGGCTGAGAACAGAGCCCTGATGGACGCCAACTTTTACGCTAAACTCTTCACTATATTCGTTGTTAATTCTAACCTTGCTGACTGTTTCTTTATACATGGCTTGTATAGCCCTCACAAGCCATTCGTCAACGCCTAGTTTTCTAAGAGCCCACCAGATAATGGAGCGGGGGACTCTGTCGAAGGCTTTCTCCAGGTCGACAAAAGCTAAGTAGAGGGGTCTACCTTTAGCTAGGTACTTCTCCTGTAGTTGTCGTACTATGAAAAGGGCGTCTGTGGTGCTTTTGCCTGACACAAACCCGAACTGCATTTCATCTAGGTCAATTCTCTCTCTGATTATTTGCGCTATTACTTTTTCCGTGACCTTCATGACCTGGTCGATTAATTTAATGCCTCTATAGTTACTCCTATCTAGGGCGTCTCCTTTACCCTTATAACAGTTAACGATGATGCTGCTATGCCAGTCCTTCGGAACAACCCCATTCTGTACGACTTGGTTAACTATGCGGGTGACCATGGTGTGTCCCACCGTGCCAGATGCCTTCAGCATCTCAGCAACTATTTCCGAAGGCCCAGCCGCCTTACCCGTCTTCATATCCTTGATTGCCTTACTTATTATACTCCCCTCGACTAACACTGCTGGTCCCTCTATCGGGTCGATATGGGGGAGACTGTCTTTCTCCCATTTATTCTCCTCATTTAGTAGCCTTTCATAGTGACACTTCCAAGCTACCTTCTTATCAGTGTCGGTGATGGCAAGTATGCCATCATCGTTAAGTACACACTTCTCCCCGACAATATCACGGTTTTCCTTGACGCATTGCCTGGCAATCCTGAACACCTCACGTTTTTGGTCATCGCGTTGTAGAACATGCTTGAACTTTCTTTCCTCAGCTTCCCTTCTTGCTAAGTACACTTCTCTCCTAGCTTCCCTCATGGCCACTTGATAGTCTACTCTACTTCCCCCATCCCGCCATACTTTCCAAGCCTGCTTTTTGGCCTTAATTGACCCCTCCACCCTACTGTTCCACCACCAAGTTACTCTCCTCCTGCCTACAGGCCTGCTCCAGCCACAGACTTCGTCTGTCGCCAACAGCAGGTTTGCTTTCAGAAATTCCCACTGTCCCTCTATATTGTCCGATTCTAGATGCTCTTCCTTACTGTCGAAAGCATCAAGTAATATGCTTTGAAATTTATTTCTGGCTGTGGGGTCCTTTAGTTTCCATATTTTCCTCCTGAGGATAGTCCTCTTCTGCTGTCGAGTACGTCTCGTCCTGACTATGAGGTCGCTAATTATCAGTCTATGTTGGGAGGTGCATTCTTCATGGGGGAGGGATTTAGTGTTTACAACAGACACTCTGTCACGTCTTCTGGTAAGGATATAATCTACCTGGCTTGTGTGTTCCCCTGATCTATAGGTGATCAGGTGATTGTCACGTTTTTTGAAGTTAGTGTTACAGATAGTTAGGTTATTTGCATCACAGAATTCCAGGATTCTGGAGCCTCCCTCATTTCTAGTACCAAACACATAGCCTCCATGGATTTCGTCGTAGCCGTCACAATGTTGTCCAACGTGACCATTTAGGTCGCCTGCAATAATTATATAGTCACTGTCAGATATTTGGGAGGTAGTTAGCAACAGTGTCTCATAGAATCTGTCTTTTATAGTGCCGGGCAGTCCGGATTGGGGTGCGTACGCAGATATTACTGTCACCGTAGTTTTATTGAGGACAAGTCTTATTTTAATTATTCTGTCGTTCACTCTATTTACGTCTATTATCTTATCTGCCCACTTTTCTGCTACCATGATTCCTACTCCACCCAGCCCATCGTCGTTTCCCATCCAGAAAAGCTTATAACATCGTTTTTTACCCTCAATGAATCTAGCAGACCCACCCCTCCACCTGGTCTCTTGAATACAACAAACATCGACCTCCTTACGTTCAAGCATTTCTACAACCTCGTTAGCGCGACCCTTTAGGGTGCCCACATTTATGGTACCAACTCTGAAGTTTTGGGTTGCGTTTGGAGGGTGGGGTGGTGGGGGGCGGGGGGAGATAGGGTTACGTTAGCCATCCGCGGACGAAACAAAGAGGAGTGCTCGCATTCTCGTCCACGAGGTGAATTTGACTTTAACTTTGGCATTTTCGCTCTGGGCGTCCAGATTTTTCTCTCCCTTCCACTCTCCAGGATTCCGCAGTCCATCCATCCAACCATCCATCATATATCGAAGGCAACCGGGCAAGCGATAGTATAGGCCTCTGGCTTATGATTGGTCCGCGTAATAATAATAATAATAATAATGGTGATGCGTGGGGGTGGGGGGTGGGGCTCTGGCTTATAATAATAATGGTGATGCGTGGGGGGGGGGGGGCTCTGGCTTATGATTGGTCCACGTATTAAGTATGGTGGTGTGTGGGGGCGAGTGGGAGGGGTGTGGGGTAGCTAGCTGGAAGGTTATGAATGTTTAACAGCGAGTAACAAAAAGCAAAACTGCAAGATTTGTTCTGTTCAATACGACAAAAACACCGTATTTAAACCTTAAATAGATAACAAAAGATACAGATTTGTGTATGTATATACATATATATATCTGTGTGTATATATATATATATGTGTGTGTATATGTGTATGTATATATGTGTGTGTATATATATGTGTGTGTGTATGTATATATGTATGTGTGTGTGTGGGTGAGTATGTGTATGTGTGTATATATATATGTGTGTGTGCGTGTATATGTGTGTGTATATATATGTGTATGTATATATATGTGTGTGTGTATATATATGTGTATGTGTGTGTATGTATGTGTGTGTGGGTGTGCATGAATATGTGTATGTGTGTGTGTGCCTTTCATTTTATTTTACAAAGCTGTTTATACAAAAACAAAACACGCTATTAAAGGGAACAAAAAATAAATAAAAATAAAAAAAGAACCAAGCCAAGAGAGGTGGGGGGGGGGGGTATACAGGAGTCTGTATTCCTAAGATTGGTCTCAATGAAATTTAGTAAACTAGTACTTGAGATTTCTCACTAGTTTTACTTTGGTAGATTTAAATATTCTTCTTCTTCTTCTCCTTCTCCTTCTTCTTCTTCTCCTTCTTCTCCTTCTCTTTCTTCTTCTCCTTCTCCTCCTTCTTCCACCTATTCCAGAGAGGGTTGTGGTGTCAGAGTCCTCAAACACACCCCTTCCAGCAGGTCCTGTCAGAAGCAACCATCTCCACCTGATCCACCTGGATCCCCAAGCAAGACCAGCCAACCCCATGGATGTTAACCAACCATCTTTCTTGCAGTCTACCCCTGCGTCTCCTGCCAGTTGGTTTTGCTCTATTTCTAATTAATAAATTAATTAGTATCCAATATCACCCCACACAATTCCAAACTTAAATGTTGTTCTCTGGATTTGTTGAACTATGACTAAAGCATTGTTTTATCTGTACTTGTCTCACTCACACTTCACTCACACAGTTACACACTTCACTCACACAATCACACACATGCGGTCACACACTTCACACTGTCACACACACTTCACTCTAAAGCATTGTTTTGGCTGTACTTCTCTCACACAGTCACACTCACACTTCACACTCACTGACACATACTCACAGTCACACTTGCTCACACTTCACACTCACTTACACAGTCACACTTCACACACATACACACAGTCACACTTCACACACACTCACACAGTCACACACACCACACTCACACTTCACACACACTCACAGTCACACTCCACACACTCACACACAGTCACACACTTCATACTAAAGCATTGTCTTCTCTGTACTTCTCTCACACACACTCCATACACACACTTCACACACTCCACACGCACTTCACACACACCCACACACACACTTACCATAATGGTCAGCAATGTTTCACACCCCATCAACCATGACTAAGATAATATATTCCACAGTAATACCACTAAAATCACAAAATCTATCTGATTCACTGCTTAACACAATAAATATGCCAACATACTTTGTGTTAGTAAATCCATCAAGAAAAGCTATGTTACACCTACATATTAATTATAGAAACATGGCCACCAACTTTCAGAAAGAAACTTTTCATTTTATCTTTTTTATCTTTATTTATTGATAACTTTTAATGTTCGCTTTTATGAATTAGGTTAGATTTTGAAACCAAATATTTATGTAGAAGAAAGTATAATTTATTTATTAGAAGGAAGTCATTATTTCATAGAAAATGAATTAATTAGCAATGAAATATTAATTGCTTTTGTGAATTTATTTATCTATTTATTTGATGGGGGGGGGGGGCTTTCTGATCTGTAACTCCTGGTGTAGAGGTGCAGTTATGATGTACAGTGTTTCTAGGGCATTTTTAAAACCCAGTAGACCCCCCCTCTCCAGGTCTGAACACAGCTGATTTCTTTCTAGGGTAGATAGAGAGAGGAATTGAGAAAGAGATATAGAGGAATAATCAACCCCAGTATTAAACTGGTACTTTTTATTTTATCAACCTCGAAAGGATGAAAAGCAAAGAGAGTCGGAACAAATGTCGCAAAGCCTTCTATCTGAGGTTCTGATGACTGCCAATTCACCACTTTTTTATGAATTATGTGATCTCAAATCACTGAGACTCACAGAGGAGATGATGAAGGAACAAGGCTAGTGGAGAGATGTTAGACTAAAAAGGACCCGTCCAACCCATGCAAGTGTGGAAAAATAGATGTAAAAATAATTGTTTCTACTTTAGGCACAAGGCCAGCAATTATCCAGTGCATTACTGAATGATGATGACATTGAAGATGAAATGAACTAAATATCTCTGACAATCCTTGAGAGTATCTCTGATTAAAAGTAATAGCATGTCAAACTCAAAGGCTTTCTGATAATTCTGTGGGAATATGTGGTTACAACTTCCTTTATCTAATTAACAGATAGAGAAGAAATAACTTTAACTAAAACCTTGACAATAAATATGCTTCACTGCTTTACATTCTGATATTTTGTTGATTGCTAACATAGTAGACATTGTGTTTTGGCTTTCTGAGGTGAAATGGCTACTGTTGACTGACAATCAAAACTAAATTACAGCAGCACTCTCCAATTGTGTCAGGGTCACAAGATGTATAAGATGAATGTACCCAGTGCACTCTGTAAAGTGGTTGGCATCCAGCCATAGGAAACTTGCCAAACAAAGGATCGGGAGGACTTTTCAGCTGTTTCAAAGACATGACAACAATTCTAGTGCTAGAGCCATGATAAAATGCACTCTGTAGAGTGTGGGATTGTATGTAAGCAAGATGCAGTCCACTATCTCGTCTAAGTGGTCAGTAGCAGACCTGTCAACCTCTAAAAACCCAAACGGGGAGTACCATGAAAAAAAAGTGCTCCAAAATCGGGAGAAATGAGGCAAAATGGGGAGATATACTTATAATGAAAGCTATACTCATTTTCACAAGAGAAGACATCTCTCACCCACCACATCAGACAGGGAGAGTTGACAGGTCTGCAGTAGGTCCACTTCAATTCTAACCTGGTCTGTTGACAACCTGTTCAGCCCTTGCTAGCAGTGAAAGTGATGATGATGGTGGTCTACCATTCCCCACTATCTACTCAAATATAAGTTCACCACACTATTTTATGTCTGAGAAATGGGCAAAAATCCAAACCTTATCTATGTAGAATTTGAAGTTAGTGAAAATCATCAAAATATTGACTCCAAATATAAACCGTTCCCCACTTCTACCATCAATCTTTTAGTTATATATTCCTCGGATTATATTCGAGTATATATGGTACCTCCATTCTATAGCTGTCACTTGGAGGGACTAATACTACAACGGAAGCTTCTAGTAGTTCTTCATTACCATTACATTATTGATATTTAAGAATATATATGTAACTCAACAATGTGTAATAATTGTTTCTACTTTTGGCACAAGGCCAGCAATTATCCCAGTGTATTACTGGTGCTTTATTTTATCGACTCCGTAAGGATGAAAGGTAAAGTTAACCTAGGCGGGATTTGAACTCAGAGCACAAAGGGCCGTAACTCTTTGCTATAAAGCATGGCGTCAGACCCTCTACCGATACTGCCAATCCAATGTCTAATAATGTTGCTATTGCATTCTGTTGAAAATACTTGATAATGGTTTCTAATTTAGACACAAGGCCGGCAATTTGAGGGTTGGGAAGTGAACGTTTATTAAATTGACTCCAATACATGACTCAGAACATAAAGAGCTGAAACAAATACTACAATATATTTTGTTCAATGCTCTAATGATTCCATGAAGCCACCACCCTCCCCAACAATGTATATATAGTGAGATATTTTCTGTTGTTAAACATTTTATTAAAAGTGCTTATTAACCCTTTAGTTACCAACCTGGCCAAAACCAGTTCTGGTTCTATGAAATAAAGTCACCCATTTTTAAGGTTTTCAATTTAAATTAAAATCTTCCAACATTATTTTATAAGGGCGGTGAATTGGCAGTATCGGTAGAGGGTAGGATATGCTTTCCAGCATAGTTACGTCCCTTTACGATCTGAGTTCAATTCCCGCCGAGGTTTACTTTGCCTTTCATCCTTACGGGGTCGATAAAATAAAGTACCAGTAATGTACTGGGATAATTGCTGGCCTTGTGCCAAAAGTAGAAACAATTATTTTATATAAAAACCTTACATTAAGATACTATCTTAGTAATTAAATAATGAATGATTTTAGTAAATCCCTCAAAATTCTTCATTAATTAATTAAAATAGAGTGTTTTCATTAGAAATGTGGTCATGAAAGGGTTAATACAAATTAGTTTGCATAATTCAAGCTAATGGTGATTAGATATTATGTGAAATATTTTACATGCATATTATAAACTGGTATCATTGGATTAGAAAAATAGGGCAAAAGTACCATAAACCTTATCTGATATTTATGAAATGGAAAAAAGTAATTTTAGATTTTTGTGTATTTTGTTTAAATATTTTTATGCAACAACATATTTTTGTGTAATAAAATAACTTCCTTATCAAACAATTATATTTACATAAATATTTTTATAACTCACATTGAAAGGTTACTGCATTACAATAACTCTAAGCCCTCTCTTAGAATTTTATTAGATTATATATGTTGTTAGTAAACACACCCTAACCCTTGAAAGTAGCAGTAATTTACTTAGTATAAACACCCAAACCCCTGAAAGTAGCTGTAATTTACCTCATACCCCTAAAAGTTGCTGTAATTTACCCTAAACCCTTGAAAATATTTTACCCTATTCAGTAGCTAGACACATGTTACATATTGGCGAGAGCCAAAACAGACAAAGGTAACCAAAATTTAATGAACATTGCTGTAATTAATTACTGTATATAATAGTTTAGCAACAACTCAATTGATACCACATGGCTGTAGGTTGTTTTGAGCTGAAAGATCCTGTCTACCATACAACATACATGCTGCACCTAATTCTTACAGGCTTACTACCTGCTCTACTATAAGGTCTGCATGATCACAGCTGGCATGGGCTACACCTATAACAGCATACCATGCATTTCTCTCTCTCTCTCACTCTCTCTTTCTCTCTCTCTCTCTCTCTCTCTCCAATAGAAACTAGACAGCAGATAGATCTTACTCTAATTACATTATTCATCATTAACCAATGAGTCGGACTGTGCCAGGGAGTTTCTCTGCCTCACTTAAAGAAATACATATTCTACATTATCACTAAATAAAGCCATGTATGTCAGATATTTACTTTACAAAGTATACTTGCAAACTTTTTTGGTTTTTGAATGCCACCACAATGAGCACCCAGTCCACTCTGTAAAGTGGTTGTGTTGTTGACACGACAAAAAGTTCCCAGTCCATACTGTAAAGTGGTCATGTAGGAACCACCACAATGAGCACCCAGTCCACTCTGTAAAGTGGTCGTGTTGGTGGCACGACAAAACATGCCCAGTCCACACTGTCAAAGTTAGCTTGGTGCAAGTAATTGGAATTGAAAAGTTATACATACAGGTATTAAATTAAAAAATTCTAACCATTCTAAAACTAAAGAGCCCATCAGAGGTCACAAATAAACTGGTACAGCCATTGTTGGTGAGTGTGTGTCCCTCACTGCAGGGGACCCAAGGCAATTGTCCCTTTGCCCTCATTAAATCCTGCCCTGGAGGTAGTTAGAGTTTTTTGTTTATTGGTTTTTTTGATAATCAATAAAATGGTTTTGTTTTATATCTGTATATTGTTATCAAATTACAACCAGTCGCAGCACGTTTGACAATAAAACTGAGGGTAGGAGGTTATTATCTGAGGGTAGTAGGTTATTCTGAGGGTAGGAGGTTATTATCTGAGGGTGGGAGGTTATTCTGAGGGTAGTAGGTTATTATTCTGAGGGAAATACCAGTCTGTATTCAAAACTTAGCTGGTCACTTTACAACATGCTACTGCTACTGCTGCTGTTTAGCCCCAAGTCAGCAGGCTTGTGGTCAAAAGAAGCCAGCCATAACAGACCTGAAGGACTACACTGTCTTTTGGCTGTTATTTCTAGCATGCTGATTTACCATGTAGAAGTTCCTTTGTTGGGTTGCTTCAGAATTTCTTTTTTCTGTGTGTATAGCTTCTCATTTGTTTTGTTCATGTCTCAGTAATGAACTCTTTGGCACTTTCAGGGAATTTGGCTGTTATTTCTAGCATGCTGATTGACCATGTAGAAGTTCCTTTGTTGGGTTGTTTCAGAGTTTCTTTTCTCTGTGTCTATAGCTTCTCATTTGTTTTGTTAACACCACAGAATGCCTCAGTAATGAACTCTGACACTTTCAGCTAATGATGTAGTCTCCATGTGGTTGCTCAAAATGCTAGAAATATCAACCAAAATCTCCCTCAAATTACACCTCCCCCTGTTAAATAAAGAAGGACATGTTGAACAATATATTTGCTGATATCTCGAAACACTTTTGAATAAGTCTGCTCAATTCCCGCTGTTTTGTAGCAATAATCAACAACAATCTTCAACTCTCCCGTCTCTGTTAGTCTACTTTATGGTGCCTGTATTGTCACCTGTCTCTCTTAGTCTACTTTATGGTGCCTGTATTGTCACCTGTCTCTCTTAGTCTACTTTATAGTGCCTGTATTGTCACCTGTCTCTCTTAGTCTACTTTATGGTGCCTGTATTGTCACCTGTCTCTCTTAGTCTACTTTATTGTGCCTGTATTGTCACCTGTCTCTCTTAGTCTACTTTATTGTGCCTGTATTGTCACCTGTCTCTCTTAGTCTACTTTATGGTGCCTGTATTGTCACCTGTCTCTCTTAGTCTACTTTATTGTGCCTGTATTGTCACCTGTCTCTCTTAGTCTACTTTATGGTGCCTGTATTGTCACCTGTCTCTCTTAGTCTACTTTATGGTGCCTGTATTGTCACCTGTCTCTCTTAGTCTACTTTATGGTGCCTGTATTGTCACCTGTCTCTCTTAGTCTACTTTATGGTGCCTGTATTGTCACCTGTCTCTCTTAGTCTACTTTATGGTGCCTGTATTGTCACCTGTCTCTCTTAGTCTACTTGATGGTGCCTGTATTGTCACCTGTCTCTCTTAGTCTACTTTATGGTGCCTGTATTGTCACCTGTCTCTCTTAGTCTACTTTATGGTGCCTGTATTGTCACCTGTCTCTCTTAGTCTACTTTATTGTGCCTGTATTGTCACCTGTCTCTCTTAGTCTACTTTATGGTGCCTGTATTGTCACCTGTCTCTCTTAGTCTACTTTATGGTGCCTGTATTGTCACCTGTCTCTCTTAGTCTACTTTATGGTGCCTGTATTGTCACCTGTCTCTGTTAGTCTACTTTATGGTGCCTGTATTGTCACCTGTCTCTGTTAGTCTACTTTATCGTGCCTGTATTGTCACCTGTCTCTGTTAGTCTACTTTATGGTGCCTGTATTGTCACCTGTCTCTCTTAGTCTACTTTATGGTGCCTGTATTGTCACCTGTCTCTCTTAGTCTACTTTATTGTGCCTGTATTGTCACCTGTCTCTCTTAGACTACTTTATGGTGCCTGTATTGTCACCTGTCTCTCTTAGTCTACTTTATGGTGCCTGTATCGTCACCTGTCTCTGTTAGTCTACTTTATGGTGCCTATATTGTCACCTGTCTCTGTTAGTCTACTTTATGGTGCCTGTATTGTCACCTGTCTCTGTTAGTCTACTTTATGGTGCCTGTATTGTCACCTGTCTCTCTTAGTCTACTTTATGGTGCCTGTATTGTCACCTGTCTCTCTTAGTCTACTTTATGGTGCCTGTATTGTCACCTGTCTCTCTTAGTCTACTTTATGGTGCCTGTATCGTCACCTGTCTCTCTTAGTTTACTTTATGGTGCCTGTATTGTCACCTGTCTCTCTTAGTCTACTTTATTGTGCCTGTATTGTCACCTGTCTCTGTTAGTCTACTTTATGGTGCCTGTATTGTCACCTGTCTCTCTTAGTCTACTTTATGGTGCCTGAATTGTCACCTGTCTCTGTTAGTCTACTTTATGGTGCCTGTATTGTCACCTGTCTCTCTTAGTCTACTTTATGGTGCCTGTATTGTCACCTGTCTCTCTTAGTCTACTTTATGGTGCCTGTATTGTCACCTGTCTCTCTTAGTCTATTTTATGGTGCCTGTATTGTCACCTGTCTCTCTTAGTCTACTTTATGGTGCCTGTATTGTCACCTGTCTCTCTTAGTCTACTTTATGGTGCCTGTATTGTCACCTGTCTCACTTAGTCTACTTTATTGTGCCTGTATTGTCACCTGTCTCTCTTAGTCTACTTTATGGTGCCTGTATTGTCACCTGTCTCTCTTAGTCTACTTTATGGTGCCTGTATTGTCACCTGTCTCTCTTAGTCTACTTTATTGTGCCTGTATTGTCACCTGTCTCTCTTAGTCTACTTTATGGTGCCTGTATTGTCACCTGTCTCTCTTAGTCTACTTTATTGTGCCTGTATTGTCACCTGTCTCTCTTAGTCTACTTTATGGTGCTTGTATTGTCACCTGTCTCTCTTAGTCTACTTTATGGTGCCTGTATTGTCACCTGTCTCTGTTAGTCTACTTTATGGTGCCTGTATTGTCACCTGTCTCTCTTAGTCTACTTTATGGTGCCTGTATTGTCACCTGTCTCTGTTAGTCTACTTTATGGTGCCTGTATTGTCACCTGTCTCTGTTAGACTACTTTATGGTGACTGTATTGTCACCTGTCTCTCTTAGTCTACTTTATGGTGCCTGTATTTTCACCTGTCTCTCTTAGTCTACTTTATGGTGCCTGTATTGTCACCTGTCTCTGTTAGTCTACTTTATGGTGCCTGTATTGTCACCTGTCTCTGTTAGTCTACTTTATTGTGCCTGTATTGTCACCTGTCTCTGTTAGTCTACTTTATGGTGCCTGTATTGTCACCTGTCTCTCTTAGTCTACTTTATGGTGCCTGTATTGTCACCTGTCTCTCTTAGTCTACTTTATGGTGCCTGTATTGTCACCTGTCTCTCTTAGTCTACTTTATTGTGCCTGTATTGTCACCTGTCTCTCTTAGTCTATTTTATGGTGCCTGTATTGTCACGTGTCTCTCTTAGTCTACTTTATGGTGCCTGTATTGTCACCTGTCTCTCTTAGTCTACTTTATAGTGCCTGTATTGTCACCTGTCTCTCTTAGTCTACTTTATGGTGCCTGTATTGTCACCTGTCTCTCTTAGTCTACTTTATTGTGCCTGTATTGTCACCTGTCTCTCTTAGTCTACTTTATGGTGCCTGTATTGTCACCTGTCTCTCTTAGTCTACTTTATGGTGCCTGTATTGTCACCTGTCTCTCTTAGTCTACTTTATGGTGCCTGTATTGTCACCTGTCTCTCTTAGTCTACTTGATGTTGCCTTTATTGTCACCTGTCTCTCTTAGTCTACTTTATTGTGCCTGTATTGTCACCTGTCTCTCTTAGTCTACTTTATGGTGCCTGTATTGTCACCTGTCTGTCTTAGTCTACTTTATTGTGCCTGTATTGTCACCTGTCTCTCTTAGTCTACTTTATGGTGCCTGTATTGTCACCTGTCTCTCTTAGTCTACTTTATGGTGCCTGTATTGTCACCTGTCTCTCTTAGTCTACTTTATGGTGCCTGTATTGTCACCTGTCTCTCTTAGTCTACTTTATTGTGCCTGTATTGTCACCTGTCTCTGTTAGTCTACTTTATGGTGCCTGTATTGTCACCTGTCTCTCTTAGTCTGCTTTATGGTGCCTGAATTGTCACCTGTCTCTGTTAGTCTACTTTATGGTGCCTGTATTGTCACCTGTCTCTCTTAGTCTACTTTATGGTGCCTGTATTGTCACCTGTCTCTGTTAGTCTACTTTATGGTGCCTGTATTGTCACCTGTCTCTCTTAGTCTACTTTATGGTGCCTGTATTGTCACCTGTCTCTCTTAGTCTACTTTATTGTGCCTGTATTGTCACCTGTCTCTGTTAGTCTACTTTATGGTGCCTGTATTGTCACCTGTCTCTGTCAGTCTACTTTATGGTGCCTGTATTGTCACCTGTCTCTCTTAGTCTACTTTATGGTGCCTGTATTGTCACCTGTCTCTCTTAGTCTACTTTATGGTGCCTGTATTGTCACCTGTCTCTCTTAGTCTACTTTATGGTGCCTGTATTGTCACCTGTCTCTCTTAGTCTACTTTATGGTGCCTGTATTGTCACCTGTCTCTCTTAGTCTACTTTATTGTGCCTGTATTGTCACCTGTCTCTGTTAGTCTACTTTATGGTGCCTGTATTGTCACCTGTCTCTCTTAGTCTACTTTATTGTGCCTGTATTGTCACCTGTCTCTCTTAGTCTACTTTATGGTGCCTGTATTGTAACCTGTCTCTCTTAGTCTACTTGATGGTGCCTGTATTGTCACCTGTCTCTCTTAGTCTACTTTATTGTGCCTGTATTGTCACCTGTCTCTCTTAGTCTACTTTATGGTGCCTGTATTGTCACCTGTCTCTCTTAGTCTACTTTATGGTGCCTGTATTGTCACCTGTCTCTGTTAGTCTACTTTATGGTGCCTGTATTTTCACCTGTCTCTCTTAGTCTACTTTATGGTGCCTGTATTGTCACCTGTCTCTCTTAGTCTACTTTATGGTGCCTGTATTGTCACCTGTCTCTGTTAGTCTACTTTATGGTGCCTGTATTTTCACCTGTCTCTCTTAGTCTACTTTATGGTGCCTGTATTGTCACCTGTCTCTCTTAGTCTACTTTATTGTGCCTGTATTGTCACCTGTCTCTCTTAGTCTACTTTATGGTGCCTGTATTGTCACCTGTCTCTGTTAGTCTACTTTATGGTGCCTGTATTGTCACCTGTCTCTCTTAGTCTACTTTATGGTGCCTGTATTGTCACCTGTCTCTGTTAGTCTACTTTATGGTGCCTGTATTTTCACCTGTCTCTCTTAGTCTACTTTATGGTGCCTGTATTGTCACCTGTCTCTGTTAGTCTACTTTATTGTGCCTGTATTGTCACCTGTCTCTCTTAGTCTACTTTATGGTGCCTGTATTGTCACCTGTCTCTCTTAGTCTACTTTATGGTGCCTGTATTGTCACCTGCCTCTGTTAGTCTACTTTATTGTGCCTGTATTGTCACCTGTTTCTCTTAGTCTACTTTATGGTGCCTGTATTGTCACCTGTCTCTCTTAGTCTAATTTATGGTGCCTGTATTGTCACCTGTCTCTCTTAGTCTACTTTATGGTGCCTGTATTGTCACCTGTCTCTCTTAGTCTACTTTATGGTGCCTGTATTGTCACCTGTCTCTCTTAGTCTACTTTATGGTGCCTGTATTGTCACCTGTCTCTCTTAGTCTACTTTATGGTGCCTGTATTGTCACCTGTCTCTGTCAGTCTACTTTATGGTTCCTGTATTGTCACCTGTCTCTCTTAGTTTACTTTATTGTGCCTGTATTGTCACTTGTCTCTCTTAGTCTACTTTATGGTGCCTGTATTGTCACCTGTCTCTCTTAGTCTACTTTATGGTACCTGTATTGTCACCTGTCTCTGTTAGTCTACTTTATGGTGCCTGTATTGTCACCTGTCTCTCTTAGTCTACTTTATGGTGCCTGTATTGTCACCTGTCTCTCTTAGTTTACTTTATGGTGCCTGTATTGTCACCTGTCTCTCTTAGTCTACTTTATGGTGCCTGTATTGTCACCTGTCTCTCTTAGTCTACTTTATGGTGCCTGTATTGTCACCCGACTCTGTTAGTCTACTTTATGGTGCCTGTATTGTCACCCGTCTCTGTTAGTCTACTTTATGATGCCTGTATTGTCACCTGTCTCTGTTAGTCTACTTTATGGTGCCTGTATTGTCACCTGTCTCTGTTAGTCTACTTTATGGTGCCTGTATTGTCACCCGTCTCTGTTAGTCTACTTTATGATGCCTGTATTGTCACCTGTCTCTGTTAGTCTACTTTATGGTGCCTGTATTGTCACCTGTCTCTGTTAGTCTACTTTATGGTGCCTGTATTGTCACCTGTCTCTGTTAGTCTACTTTATGGTGCCTGTATTGTCACCTGTCTCTGTTAGTCTACTTTATGGTGCCTGTATTGTCACCTGTCTCTCTTAGTCTACTTTATGGTGCCTGTATTGTCACCTGTCTATCTTAGTCTACTTTATGATGCCTGTATTGTCACCTGTCTCTGTTAGTCTACTTTATGGTGCCTGTATTGTCACCTGTCTCTCTTAGTCTACTCTATTGTGCCTGTATTGTCACCTGTCTCTCTTAGTCTACTTTATGGTGCCTGTATTGTCACCTGTCTCTCTTAGTCTACTTTATGGTGCCTGTATTGTCACCTGTCTCTCTTAGTCTACTTTATGGTGCCTGTATTGTCACCTGTCTCTCTTAGTCTACTTTATGGTGCCTGTATTGTCACCTGTCTCTCTTAGTCTACTTCATGGTGCCTGTATTGTCACCTGTCTCTCTTAGTCTACTTTATTGTGCCTGTATTGTCACCTGTCTCTCTTAGTCTACTTTATGGTGCCTGTATTGTCACCTGTCTCTCTTAGTCTACTTTATGGTGCCTGTATTGTCACCTGTCTCTCTTAGTTTACTTTATGGTGCCTGTATTGTCACCTGTCTCTCTTAGTCTACTTTATGGTGCCTGTATTGTCACCTGTCTCTCTTAGTCTACTTTATGGTGCCTGTATTGTCACCTGTCTCTCTTAGTCTACTTTATGGTGCCTGTATTGTCACCTGTCTCTCTTAGTCTACTTTATGGTGCCTGTATTGTCACCTGTCTCTCTTAGTCTACTTTATGGTGCCTGTATTGTCACCTGTCTCTCTTAGTCTACTTTATGGTGCCTGTATTGTCACCTGTCTCTCTTAGTCTACTTTATTGTGCCTGTATTGTCACCTGTCTCTCTTAGTCTATTTTATGGTGCCTGTATTGTCACCTGTCTCTCTTAGTCTACTTTATGGTGCCTGTATTGTCACCTGTCTATCTTAGTCTACTTTATGGTGCCTGTATTGTCACCTGTCTCTCTTAGTCTACTTTATGGTGCCTGTATTGTCACCTGTCTCTCTTAGTCTACTTTATGGTGCCTGTATTGTCACCTGTCTCTCTTAGTCTACTTTATGGTGCCTGTATTGTCACCTGTCTCTGTTAGTCTACTTTATGGTGCCTGTATTGTCACTTGTCTCTCTTAGTCTACTTTATGGTGCCTGTATTGTCACCTGTCTCTGTTAGTCTACTTTATGGTGCCTGTATTGTCACTTGTCTCTCTTAGTCTACTTTATGGTGCCTGTATTGTCACCTGTCTCTCTTAGTCTACTTTATGGTGCCTGTATTGTCACCTGTCTCTCTTAGTCTACTTTATGGTGCCTGTATTGTCACCTGTCTCTGTTAGTCTACTTTATGGTGCCTGTATTGTCACCTGTCTCTCTTAGTCTACTTTATGGTGCCTGTATTGTCACCTGTCTCTCTTAGTCTACTTTATGGTGCCTGTATTGTCACCTGTCTCTCTTAGTCTACTTTATGGTGCCTGTATTGTCACCTGTCTCTCTTAGTCTACTTTATGGTGCCTGTATTGTCACCTGTCTCTGTTAGTCTACTTTATGGTGCCTGTATTGTCACCTGTCTCTCTTAGTCTACTTTATGGTGCCTGTATTGTCACCTGTCTCTCTTAGTCTACTTTATGGTGCCTGTATTGTCACCTGTCTCTCTTAGTCTACTTTATGGTGCCTGTATTGTCACCTGTCTCTCTTAGTCTACTTTATGGTGCCTGTATTGTCACCTGTCTCTCTTAGTCTACTTTATGGTGCCTGTATTGTCACTTGTCTCTCTTAGTCTACTTTATGGTGCCTGTATTGTCACCTGTCTCTCTTAGTCTACTTTATGGTGCCTGTATTGTCACCTGTCTCTGTTAGTCTACTTTATGGTGCCTGTATTGTCACCTGTCTCTCTTAGTCTACTTTATGGTGCCTGTATTGTCACCTGTCTCTGTTAGTCTACTTTATGGTGCCTGTATTGTCACCTGTCTCTGTTAGTCTACTTTATGGTGCCTGTATTGTCACCTGTCTCTGTTAGTCTACTTTATGGTGCCTGTATTGTCACCTGTCTCTCTTAGTCTACTTTATGGTGCCTGTATTGTCACCTGTCTCTGTTAGTCTACTTTATGGTGCCTGTATTGTCACCTGTCTCTGTTAGTCTACTTTATGGTGCCTGTATTGTCACTTGTCTCTCTTAGTCTACTTTATGGTGCCTGTATTGTCACCTGTCTCTGTTAGTCTACTTTATGGTGCCTGTATTGTCACTTGTCTCTCTTAGTCTACTTTATGGTGCCTGTATTGTCACCTGTCTCTCTTAGTCTACTTTATGGTGCCTGTATTGTCACCTGTCTCTCTTAGTCTACTTTATGGTGCCTGTATTGTCATCTGTCTCTGTTAGTCTACTTTATGGTGCCTGTATTGTCACCTGTCTCTCTTAGTCTACTTTATGGTGCCTGTATTGTCACCTGTCTCTCTTAGTCTACTTTATGGTGCCTGTATTGTCACCTGTCTCTGTTAGTCTACTTTATGGTGCCTGTATTGTCACCTGTCTCTCTTAGTCTACTTTATGGTGCCTGTATTGTCACCTGTCTCTCTTAGTCTACTTTATGGTGCCTGTATTGTCACCTGTCTCTCTTAGTCTACTTTATTGTGCCTGTATTGTCACCTGTCTCTCTTAGTCTACTTTATGGTGCCTGTATTGTCACCTGTCTCTCTTAGTCTACTTTATGGTGCCTGTATTGTCACCTGTCTCTGTTAGTCTACTTTATGGTGCCTGTATTGTCACCTGTCTCTGTTAGTCTACTTTATGGTGCCTGTATTGTCACCTGTCTCTCTTAGTCTACTTTATGGTGCCTGTATTGTCACCTGTCTCTGTTAGTCTACTTTATGGTGCCTGTATTGTCACCTGTCTCTCTTAGTCTACTTTATGGTGCCTGTATTGTCACCTGTCATCTGCAGTTACCAATCCATAAGTCTAAAGTTTGTCTCAAGCCCAGAGGCTCATCAGGCCAGTGTTTATCCCAGTTGCCATGGCAGGAAGCAACTGAGAGTATAAGGCTACCTCTGGACAGGATGCTAGTCCATCACAGGGTTAAACCCCCAGCTATTGTTGGTACTGATATTCAGCTGAGTACACTGGAGCAATGTGAAATGAAGTGTTTTGCTCAAGAACACAACACACAATCCAGCCCAGGAATTGAACCCACAACATTATGATCATAGTCCAACACCATTACCACTACAGTTTCAGATTGTGTATAAAGGGCTGTACTTATGACTGGACCAATAAACTGCAATGTTGGGGCTTCAGCCTATTTGAAATAGCTCTTTACAGTCACAACATTAGAGTTACTCTCAGGTCTCAAACAGTAGGAGGGATGGGGGTGCAATAAGTGAGGGTGGTGCTGGTGGTGGAAAATCCGTCATTTTTCTAGGTTGTCTCCATTGATTTGTTTAAAAACCAGAATTAGCTGTTTAGTTTACATATTGAGACCCCAACCCACCCTGTTTATTTTATAATGTATGGGATTTCTAGTAATGTACTTTTTTTGTGATGTATGTTTTTTAATGTCTAAAAAAAATTGAAATAAAATTTCACTGAATATAGATTAGCAAAATTTTATAAGCAGGGGTTGTTGTTGTGTTACAGCTCACACCTATGCAGGTTTAGCTGGCCCCCTCCAAGGTATATCTCATTGGAGGTGTCTTGGATGATTTAATGATAGTGACCCCAGTCCTATCATCTCATTTCTGCAGGTGAGTAAACTGGAGCAACGTGAGATAAAGTGTCTTGCTCAAGGAAACAACATATCACCCGGTCCGAGAATTGAACTCACAACCTTTCGATTGCAAGCCTAATGCTCTAACCACTAAGCCATGTGCCTTCACAAGGGGGTGTTGAAATAAGAACAGGGGAGGGGTTGGGAAAAAATCTGAAAAATTAATAAGTGGGGGTGTGGGGACGATTATACAGTGTCATGTCACTAACAAAAAGTATTGTAGTATTGGTTTAGGTTATCTTCCACATGAGTAAAGCTACATAATAACAATAATTTGTTAATCCTTACACAAACCCTACTACTAGACTCTACCTACATAGTCATCATCATCATCACACTAACCTACACACCATTATAATAGTAATAATAACATTGAAGAGATAAACAGGGATGGTGGTTTCTATATCTGGCGAGACAATAGTTTTTGATTTTCATTCAGCATAGTTTTAGCAGGAGAAAAAGATAATCAATAAGATAAATTGATTTATTTTCAAATGCCATATACCTGTGTGTGTGTGTGTGTGTGTGTGCATGCGTACTGTCCCACCTATACCTGTGTGTGTCTGTGTATGCACCTGTATATGTGTGTGTGTGCACATGTGTGTCTGTGTATGCATGTGTGTGTGTGTGCACGTGTGTCTGTATGCACATGTATATGTGTGTGTATGTGTATGCACACGTGTGTATGTGTATGCACGTGTGTGTGTATATGCGTACTGTCCCACATAACATTTCAAAACAACAAACACCACAAAAATTTATAATATGAAATATGAAATTATACAAATTATACTTGAAGTTTTCTTTCTCGTTACTGATTTCTTAATTAATTACTAGTTAAATAATGGTTTCTGATTTAAGTACAAGGTCAGCAATTTTGGGAGCAGGGAAAGTTGATTAAATTGACCTCCTTGCATTACTGGTACTTTATTTTACCCCCCCCCCCCCCCCCCCCCCATCCCTCCCTGTAAGGATAAAAAGTAAAGCTAACCTTGACAGGATTAGAACTCGGAATGTAAAGGGTTGTAACTCTATGCCACAAAGTATGTTGTCCGATGCTCTACTGATACTGCCAATCCTAGGTAAATCATAGAAGACAACTAGAATACTTCTTGAGAACAATATTGTTGGAAAAGTAATAAATTTCTGGAATTATCTGCCAATATCTGTTGTATTAAACTATGTACACATATATGGTCCCGTAACTCCTGAGGGAGTCGTAGGGGTGCCACATTGGGATATGGTGTTTCTACAGCATTTTTTATACCTGGCGGGGCCCATCTCCTCTCCAGGTATGAATACAGCACACTTCTCTTCCAGAGAAACATAGAGATTGAGAGAGAGTGAATGAAAATAAGAAATAGATATTTAGGTATTTTTTTATCGACCTTGAATAGATGAAAGGCAAAGCTGACCTCAGTGGGATTTGAACTCAGAGAGCTGGAACTGAGACCATAAAGTATTCTGACATTCTAACGACTCTACAGATTTGCTGCTTCATTCTTTTATTTACTAAACTTATAAATGAAGCTGATCAGTTTTAACAGGGAACAGGGAACCAAAACAAAGAGATATAGAGGAAGAATCAACCCCAGTACTAGACTGGTACTTTTTTATCAACCTCGAATGGATGAAAGGCAAAGTTGACCTCGGTGGGATTTAAACTCAGAGAACAGAGATCTGAAATAAATACCACAAACATTCTAACGTTCTAATGACTCTGTCAATTTGCTGCCTGTAAGTCTACAGATAGGGATCATTATATCTTATAGTTGTGGATTGGCAGTATCGGTAGAGAGTCGGACGCCATGCTAGGGCGGTGGATTGGCAGTATCGGTAGAGAGTCGGACGCCATGCTTTCCAGCATAGTTACGTCCCTTTACGATCTGAGTTCAAATCCCGCCGAGGTTGACTTTGCCTTTCATCCTTACGGGGTCGATAAAATAAAGTACCAGTAATACACTGGGTAATTGCTGGCCTTGTGCCTAAAGTAGAAACAATTATATCTTATAGTTGTGTTTTCACTCACTAATACCTTATCAATAATCTTGAATAATGTGAATATTGAATTAAAAAACCCAGTTTTACTTCTCAGATACTTTCCAAGTTTAACTTTATTTGCTGTTACTTTCCTCAATCATATATTTGGTTTTCTCATTTTATCTTTATTTGAATTTTTCTGTTTCACAGAAACTATTCTTTGCAATCAATACACTGGTGTTAACTCCATCAGGGTTAGATAAACATTGATATTTTCATATTCTGATATCCACTTTTGCTATCTCACCTTTCTAATTTTGTTGTTGTTGTTTTTGTAACACATTTTTTGCTCCATGCCATGAATGATGTGAAGTATAACAGGTGTAAGCTAATTTAAACGTCTCAGTTGTCTTTTTGATTCTACTGGATAACCTTGTCTTTGTGCTAAAGAAAAACAATCCTGCAAGACACTATATGTATGTTTTATCAGTTGACTGATCAACCCAAGCTGTGCTGTTTAATCTACTGAGTCATTTGATCTGTTAGATGGAACATGAACAGTAGCAAAACAGACAAAAAAATATCACAAATTAGCTGAAATGTACTCACACAATAACTACATATTACTGCTTCATTACATGCAATGATGATGATGATAATAATAATTGTTTCTACTTTTGGCACAAGGCCAGCAAATTACCCAGTACATTACTGGTACTATATTTTATCGTACCCCGTAAGGATGAAAGGCAAAGTTAACCTCGACGGGATTTGAACTCAGACCGTAAAGGAAGATAATTATGCTAGAAAGCATGGTGTCCAACCCTCTACCGATACCACCCTTATGATGATAATAATTTCTTTATAGACCACAAAGGCCTACACATAGGGGACAATACAATAGACAGAGACAAAGGGAGTCTACATATATAACGTGTAAAATATTAATAATAACAAGAAGAATAAGAAGAATTGTTTCTACTATAAGCATAAGGCTAGCAATTTTTGAGGGAAAGTCGATTAAATCAACCCTAGTGCATTACTGGTACTTTATTTTATCAACCCCGTAAGAATGAAAAGCAAAGCTAACCTCGGCGGGATTTGAAAACTCTATGCTGCACAGCATGCTGTCTGACACTCTACCGATACTGCCAATAACAATAATAATAATAATGATTTCTTTATTGGCCACAAGGGCTGACATCAAGAAAAACATCACAGACGGAACAGGACGGTACGATGTGGGTTTTGTGCGTGTAAATATTTTTATTATTTATATAAGAAAAGAAAAAAGACATAAAACATATATATATATATATAAACAATAAAATGAAAATTGAAACAATGAAAAATTCCCCAATAGGGGGGAAACCTCCGAGGGTTACTCGTGGCGAAAACCACACAAAAGACCACGGCCACCTTGACTACCAGGGCAAGCGCCCTCTCTCAATTTTTCCATCTCTCAAACTACAGACGTATATTCAGAGTGGTCCCGTTCACTCGGACCATTCTCGCTACATTCACCCACCTTTCAACAAACTTGCTAGAAAGCAGCACTTGCCTCTCCACCCTGATTTTCCTCTTCAAGTGAAACTTGAAAAAGTTAATCAGGGATTCGCCGAAGAGGAAAGTGTTTGTCTTTAATCCTTTTAACCTTGTCCACCACACAATCTCTTTCGCCATGGCCACCAGGCAGATGAAAACCGCCTGCCCTTCCTCCTCAAAGGAAGACGGCGAGACCATCTGCACAATGGACTCAGTCGACAACCGGATCAGTCCCACACGTGACAGCAACTGTTCGACATAGCTCCACAAGTCAGCAATGCTCGGGCACTGAACGAGTGCGTGCACAACGGTTTCATCGCTATGCGCGCATCTCGGACAGGCTCGGCTGACGGCACTTCCGTGCCTGTAGAGCTTATCTCGAACCGGCAGCGCTCCCCGGTAGCACTGCCAGGCCAGGGATTTTTGGAAGTTATCCATAGGCCCCGGGCTGAAAGTACTCCGGAAGAGAGCAAGCAGCTGATCTTCTTCGACGCCCAGGATCTCTCCGAGAGCGTTGTCGCTCTTCCCCTCCACTAGTCCTCTATAGAACGCCGAGGTGGATGTTCCACTGATACTGGTGCCCAACTGGGAGAGGGCAGTGAGCGCCTGGAGACATTCCAGTTTCCAAGCGCTATCCCTTGGTCCTTTTCTGACCCAGGATTGCAGCTCCGTCAAGGAGACGAGCTGTGGGAAAATGTGCATGGCGAACGGCGACCACACCCGTTCACCATCAAGGAAGCACCAGAGATGTCGCAGCCTCAGCGCATGTTTGCGTATCATCAGCCATGGCATGCCCAGTCCTCCACGCAACGGGTGTTGACAGCAGATGGATCGTCTGACCATGGGAGCGCGTCCCTTCCACAAAAAGCGGAAGAGGAGGCGCTCCATTTTGGGGAGAGTTGGACTGGAGCAAGGGACGACGGTGAGGTGGTAGCAGATGACGGATGCGATGTACGCATTCGCCACCTCCGCCCGGCCTTTCAGGGACAGCTTCCTCTCAGCCCATTTCTGGGTGAGGGAGGCCACCCTGCTCGTCACCTCGTTCCAGTTTTTCTCCATCTGGAGATCCGGTCCGAACCAGACCCCGAGCAATTTAACCGGTCCGTCCGTCCAACGCCCCATGACGTTGTCGGACGGCATGGACTTGCCTCTCCAGGTGTCGAGCTGCAAGCCCACCGACTTTTCCTGGTTTATCTTTGCTCCTGTCACCGCTTCGTATTCCTTGAGAGCAGTGCCGAGCATCTGGACGTGTCTGGTGCTCGACACCACCATGGTGACGTTGTCAGCGTAAGCCGACTCGGATTTCCCGCATCCTAGTTCGCGTGGGATGCCCCTCATCGCCCCCAGTTTGTGCAGTAACGGCTCGAGAGCCAATACGTACAACCCTGGCGGACTGAGCGCATGATGCTGAACGGCTGCGACAGGTGATCGTTCACCCTCACAACTGAGCAGATGTCGCTGTACATTGCTGCGATCCAACGCCTGAAAACGGGCCCGAAACTGGCTGCCTCGAGGACCGCCGCCAGGTACCGATGGTCGACCCTATCGAATGCTTTGGATTGATCCAAGTTGATCAGGGCCCCACCCTTGCCAGGTTCCTTAACCACCCTCTCTATGATGTATCGCATGAGGTGGAGGTTGTCGTGTATGGATCTGTCCGGGATGGCGCATGTCTGCGCCTCTCCCACCAGACCCTTGATGACAAGCGCCAACCTCGTTGCTAACACCTTGGCCAAAATCTTGAACTCTGCGTTTAGCAGAGTTATGGGCCTGAAATTATCAATAACATCCCCCTTGTTCGGGTCTTTTCTCAGTAGCGCTACTGCTCCCCGGCTCACAAAACTGGGAATGCTCCCGTTCTGCTGCCAGTTGCAGTAGACGTCTGCCAAGAGGTCACCGAACAAGTCTGGCATAAATGCATAAAGCTCGTAGGGCAGACCATCTAAACCTGGCGATTTACCCCTTGTGCAGTTAGCCATCGCTTCCCGTATTTCACCGGCTGTTATTGGCTTTTCGCAACACTGTGCTGCAGTCGTCGAGAGCCGAGGCAGTCTGTCGAGGTATGCACTGAAGTCCATGTCCCGATCCGGGCCGCCGCCGCTCCCGAACAGTTCAGCAAAGTGCTGCTGAAAAGCTTCACACATCCGCTCGGGTTCGAGCACCACGCACCCGTTTTGGTCAGACAAAGACCGAATTGTGACTTTATTGCCACGTCGCGCCTCTGCCACCCGGGCCCATTGGACGGCTTTTGTCCCCTCGTGTTTCAGAGCACGCGCTCTAGCTCTGACAACGCAGCCTTCGTTTTTTGCGTTGAAGAATTGGTTGAGTGCCAATCCCGCCGCAAGCACGTCGGTTGCGATGCCTGTCCTAAACGCTTCTTCTAGCTTTCTGACTAGCTCTCCCTCTACTCTATTTTCCTCTATCACTACTCCTTTGCTAAACCTAATCAACTCTACTTTAATTGCCCTTTTCAGGGCGAACCACCACCTGTTGTTGACGACCGCTCCCGTCAACACCTGCTTAACTAATACGCTAATCCGGTCTCTGTAGGCCTTGCGCGCCGGGAAAGACGCGTTCAGCTTCCAGTAACCAGGCCCTTGTCTATGAAGTCTGTCTATGTCGATCTCACAGATCACACATTTGTGGTCTGTGTAGTCGACTATTTTAAATTGTGGACAACTTACACTAGCCTTATCTAGTTCCCTGCAGAATACCCTATCTAGATACGATCTGGATGACCCGATGCGGTTTGTCCATGTCCACATTGGCACATTCGGGTGATCCAGTCGATACCTGTCAGACAGTTCAAAACGTCTGAACAGGTTGGTGAGGCTCTTGCACCCTCCTCCCCTATCCACTAGCCCCACACGATCCCAGCGTGCATCCAAGATACCGTTCCAGTCGCCCACTAACACTAAAGAGCGGGACGTCTGAAGAAATCTGGCCGTCCTGCTCCTGTTGGGGCGTAGACGGCTACTAGCCTGAAAGCATTGCCTTCGCTGCCGGTCACGTCCAGCACCACCGACTTATCTTCTGGGGCCAGGAAGATGGCCCGTATCGCGAGATCCAAGCCTCTCCAAAAAAGGACGGCAACTCCTCCCCCCGATCCTGGACGGCTGGGAGATGCGTATACATCGTAGCCGCCGAAGATCGGTGCGAAGGCCCGTGCCTCGGAGATTCTGGTTTCACTGATGGCCACCACATCTATGTTTAGTGACCTGAGGTCATTGAGCGGGTGACCCTGCTTCCAAGATGACCCCAGACCACGTGCATTTATACTTCCTATTCTGAGTACAGCCATGTTGGATGAGAAACGGGGCAAATGAGAAAGGGTCACTTACCTTGTTCGTGTGGTGAAGGGACAGTAGAACCGTCCCTTTCGCTGGTCATGGGTGTTTCCAAGAGGATGTCAGTGTATATCCTCTTGGTAACCGCCCCTTTGAAGTCTCCAACTGCGTTGGGGAATTTTTGTTTTAAAGGTTTGTATTCTAATGAGATTTCAATGATGCTTATGTTTGTCGGGAGAGTTCTTGGTGCTGTTGGGGTGTAGTAATTTTTTTCCGTGATGTCTGTGTGCTGCTTTATATATTTTATGAGTTCTTTTTTTGCTATGTTTATGGCTGTGTACTTTTGGGGGGGAGGGGTGATTTTGTTGCCGTTTTCTTCTTGTTGCTGTTTGGTGTGTGTGTCTTGTTGTGTTTGCGTTGTTGGTGTTTGTGGTGGTGTTGCTGCAAGTTTCCTTGCTGCCTTTACCCCTCTTTGTATGCCTTCGCTTTTGGAGGGTGAATCTAAGGTTTTTTTTCTTTTTTCTTTTTTGTGGCAGACTGTTTGCCACGTCACTCCCGCCTCAAACTCCATGTCGGCGTCTGGGAGGGGTATGTGCTCCACGGCTGTTGGTGGTGGTAGTGGAGCCCTCTTCGGCAATGTTGTTGCTGGTGTAGCTATTTAAAATGTAACTATTGGTGTTGCCGCTACTGATGATGCTGCTTTAGTTATCCGTGGCCTTGGTACGGGTGCTACGGACGTTGCCCTCCTACTCACCGTGGAAGGGGCTTCTTCGTTTGTTGCCTGTCCTGCTCTTGGTAGCAGCGGACCAGGTATTGGAAGGAGAGGGGCCCTCTTCGGTGTCTTCTGCGGGCAAAAGGCCCTGAGGTGACCTTTCGACCCACAGAGATAACATTTTGGCCGTCTTCCTTCTACACTTATAGGGAGTTGGAGTCCTTCCTCAAAGTCTATGATATCGGGGATAGCCTCGATACATTCTTGGTCAGTTTGTATAAGCATTTGCATGCCTATACCTGACCAGTTCTTTCTCCCTATTTTTTCTACTTGCAGCATGGTCGCCCTGTTCTCAATTCCAGCAAGGACAGACGCGGCCAGCCAAGGTATGGGCACGTCGGGTGGGACCTGGGTCACTTTGACCCTCACAATTTTCTGCCCGCAGTAGGAGGGCACCAAGACTAACTCCTCACTCTTTAGGGTTTCCAAAGAGTGAGACTTTGCTTCCTGGGGGGTGGCGAAAAGTACGTCTACTGTGGCGTACTTTCTGCCTCGGGTGATGTGGGTTTTGCGTGCCCAGACGCACCCCAAGGCCTTTTGGATTTGAGCCTCCGTGACTCTCTCCACTCGATGTGAGATTTTGCTTACGGTGCGGTAAGTCACCGTTCGTAGCTGCTGGTCCTTGAAAAAATCGGGTGGAGGTTTCAGGGAAACTCTATTTGCGCTTCTTGTCACCATGGCCCTTGCCATCTCCTCCTCTGTGACTAACACTGTCTCGATATTTCGGGCGACACCTGCAAAAGAAGTGGTCCCTTTTTCAGTAGCACCACTATTGCTGCCGCTACTGGTCTTACTGGTGGTGCTGAGGTCGCTATTACAGGTATCGGTGTCATTGTTGTTCTTTTCGCTGGCACAGTTGTTGGGGTTGTTTTCGTTGATACTGTGGCTGTTGTTATTATTGTTGTTTTTGTTGATACTGTTCCTACTATTATTGTTGTTGTGGCTGTTGTTATTGTCATTGTTATTGTCGTTCTCGACCTTACCGCTGTTATTTTTGTTATTGTCGTTCTCGACTTTACCGCTGTTATTTTTGGTGTTGTTGTTGGTGATGTTGTTGGTGTTATTGTTGTTGTTTGTGTTAGAAATATTTGGTAATTTTAAATCTGTAACAATCTTTTTTTCCTTTGTAATATTTTCGTTTATATTTACCTCCGCTAGAACGCTGTCTTGTTGACATGCTAATAAAGTCTCCCTCTCTCTGTGTTCTCTGACAGCGCTCTCTCTCTTTTTTGTGTTATCCATGTTGAAATTTTTCAAAAATTATTTTTACACAAATACGAATACGACACCCCGTAAAGGGGTGCCGTATTATTTACTAGTGAACCCCTGTATTAGGTGGGTCACTTCTTCTAAACTTTTATCAAATTTAAAACTTGAATAAAAGGTTTAGAACGGTTGAAAAAGAGGTAAAACGTTGAAAAAGACTGGAGGCGATAAGAAGCGTGGCTTCACCAACCAATAATAATAATAATAATTGTTTCTACTTTAGGCACAAGGCCAGCAATTATCCAGTGCATTACTGGTACTTTATTTAATCGACCCCGCAAGGATGAAAGGCAAAGTCAACCTCGGCGGGATTTGAACTCAGATCGTAAAGGGACGTAACTATGATGGAAAGCATGGCGTCCGACCCTCTACCGATACTGCCAATCCACAATAATAATAATAATGATAATAAATGAATAAATATTAATGATGATGATAATGATAATAATATTAAATAAATAATAAATAAATAAATAATAAATAATGATGACAATAATAATATTAAATAAATAATAATAATAAGTAAATAAATATACTAAAGAAAAGGGGACAGATTTTTTTTTTTAAATAAGAAAAATAGAAAAATAGAGATGAGTTTTAAAGAGATAAAGTATGAATAAAAAAGTTGGCAGGTGTTCAAGCAAAGGTATTTAATACTGTAAAATTATAGACAGGAATAAAGATATATAACATCCTTATCTTATATTACTCTACTTAACACAATATCTGTTGTAACATCATTTCACAACAAATCCTTTGTTATATGTATCATCATCATCATTTCATTTTACGTCCGCTTTTTCCCTGCTTGCAAGGGTGGGACGGGAACTGATTTTGGCTTGATTTCTACAGCTGGATGCCCTTCCTAACACCAACCTCATTTACAGTGAGTGCTGGGTGCTTTTTTGCCGTGGCACCTCCACGACCACTTTACAGTGGAATGATAGGGACCCCATTCCCTATCATCTCATTTCTACAGCTGAGTAAACTGGAGCAATGTGAAATAAAGTGTCTTGCTCAAGGAAACAACACATCACCCGGTCTGAGAATTGAACTCACAACCTTTCGATTGCAAGGCCAATGCTCTAACCACTAAGCCATGTGCCTCCTATATATATATCTGTATGTATATCATCATTATCATCATCTTACGTCCGCTCTTCCCTGCTCGCAAGGGTGGGACGGGTCTTATTTAGCACAGCATCTCCACCGTGAGCTTCAACGATCTGAGGTCTGTTCTCACCACCTCCGCCCATGTTTTTCGTGGTCTACCTCTACCACGTCTTCCTTCAACTGGCATTTCCTGGCACTTCTTCACCCATCGGTCATCCTCCATGCGCATCACATGTCCATACCACCTCAGTCTCCTCTCCCGTACACTACATTCTATCCCTCTCAGACACAGTTTCTCTCTCAACACATTCATTCATTCAACACATTCATTATATATATTCAGTATATATATATATATATATATATATATATATATATATATATATATATATATATGTATGTATATCTGTAGCAACACATCATTTCAGATCACATCCTTTGTTAAATAAATAAATATATATATAGCAACACATGATTTTACATCAAATCCTTTGTTATGCATATATGTATGAATGTATGTGTATGTATATATATATATATATATATATATATATATATATATATATATATATATATGTCCCTCCCAAAGTATAACAATATATATATATATTATATAATATATATCATCATCATCATCATCATTTAGCGTCCATCTTCCACGCTTGCATGGGTTTGGACGGGAGTTTTCCCACTTGAGGCAAGAGTGGTTGTCTTGCTCGCATAGGACTGTCTGGCGGGTTTTTTACAGCTGGATGCCCTTCCTAACACCAACCACGTTTACAGTGTGGGACTGGGAGGTTTTTACCGTGTTACCTACATGGCTACGTTACAGCGTGGACTGTGTGTTTTTTTTGCCGTGACACCTACACGACCTCATTTGTTTCGGCCTGGATGTTGTGGTACCAACATAACTTTACATTGAAAGGGGTAGTGGGACGGGGGTGTATTTTTGTTAGAGGTGCCTACTGACTGTAGTAGGTTTCACTTTGTACTTAGGTAAGGCGAGTCTTCTGTATTACTGTGTAGCGCCAAAGATCTCGGTCCAGTGACATTGTCTTGGAGAGGTGTAAGTGTGTGAGGTCGGAATTTATCAAGTCGTCCCAGGTTTTTCTGGGTCTGCCTACTCCGTGGCTACCGTCTATTTTTATTGCCCTGCACTTTTTTATACAGCTGTCGTCTTTCATGCACATCACGTGACCGTACCAACGTAGTCTTCTCTCGAGTAAACATCTGATCCTCTTATTTCTAATTTTTCCCTTAGTTCGTTTATGCTTTGCCGTTCATGTATATTACTATTACACATCCAGCGGAGCATGCAAGCTTCGTTCCTCTCCAGTCTGCGTATATCCTCTGCACACAATGCCCAGGTCTCACTGCCATGTAACATTGCTGTTCGTATGCAGGCATCATACAGCCTGTCTTTCATTTTTAGAGAGAACCCTTTAGCGGCTAATAGTGGTATAAGCTCTCTGAACTTTTTCCATCCAGTTCTGACTCTAGCTACTGTACTTTCAGAGGACCCTCCACCAGAGGGTCCTCTGAAAGTACAGTAGCTAGAGTCAGAACTGGAGGGACCAGCAGTGCAAGTTGAAGGTAGTCTAATAAGTAAGGCAATCAAAGATATGAAGACAGGCAAAACAGCTGGGCCTTCGGAGATAGTTGCTGAAATGCTGAAAGCATCTGGATCAGTGGGACACACTATGGTCTCCCGGATAGTAAACCAAGTCATACAGAATGGGGTCATACCAAATGACTGGTGTAGCAGCATCATCATTAACTGCTACAAGGGTAAAGGGGATGCCCTAGATAGGAGAAACTATAGAGGCATTAAATTAATTGACCAGGTCATGAAGGTCAAAGAAAAAGTTATAGTGCAACTAATCAGAGAGAGAATTGATCTGGATGAAATGCAGTTTGGGTTTGTGTCAGGTAAAAGTACCACAGACGCTCTTTTCCTTGTATGACAACTACAGGAGAAGTACCTAGCTAAAAGTAAACCCCTATACTTAGCTTTTGTTGACTTGGAAAAAGCCTTTGACAGAGTCTCCCGCTCCATTATTTGGTGGGCTCTTAGAAAACTAGGTGTTGATGAATGGCTCGTGAGAGCTATAAAAGCCATGTATAAAGAAACAGTCAGCAAGGTTAGAATTAACAACGAATATAGTGAAGAATTTAGCGTAAAAGTCGGTGTTCATCAGGGCTCTGTCCTTAGCCCCCTCCTATTTATTATTGCCCTTCGGGCTATAACAGAGGAGTTTAAGACCGGCTGCCCTTGGGAATTCCTATATGCAGATGATCTAACGCTCATAGCTGAATCAATGGCTGAACTAGAGAAGAAATTCCAAACTTGGAAGCATGGCCTAGAATCAAAAGGCCTTAAAGTTAACTTGTCTAAGACTAAAGTTCTAGTTTGTAGGAAGGAAAATAGGGCACCGGTCCCATCTGGGAAATGGCCATGCTCAGTGTGTAGGAAAGGAGTAGGCAGAAACTCCATTTTATGTCCCAAATGCAAAGTATGGGTGCATAAAAGATGTAGTGGGATCACAGGTAAGCTAACTAAGAATATAGATTTTATATGTTGCCGGTGCTCTGGTGCAATAAGTAGCAGCAAGTGCCCACAGAATACTAGCTCATTCCATTGCACAGACTGTTCTATAGAAATAGTGGACACCTTCCATTACCTGGGTGACAAAATCAGCAGTGGGGGAGGGTGCTCTGAAAGTACAGTAGCTAGAGTCAGAACTGGATAGAAAAAGTTCAGAGAGCTTATGCCACTATTGGCCGCTAAAGGTTTCTCTCTAAAAATGAAAGGCAGACTGTATGATGCCTGCATACGAACAGCAATGTTACATGGCAGTGAACCTGGGCATTGTGTGCAGAGGATATACGCAGACTGGAGAGAAACGAAGCTTGCATGCTCCGCTGGATATGTAATAGTAATATACGTGAACGGCAAAGCATAAACGAACTAAGGGAGAAATTAGGAATAAGAGGGATCAGATGTTGTTTACTCGAGAGAAGACTACGTTGGTATGGTC
>OZ024740.1:419900138-419905138 GCA_964016885.1 Eledone cirrhosa
TGTCATCACCTTTGAGAGGTGTAATTGGGTAAGGTCGGCTTTTATCACCTCATCCCAGGTCTTCTTGGGTCTGCCCACTCCGCGGTTTCCATCGACTTCTAGTGCTCTGCACCTTTTTATGCAGCTATCATCCTTCATACGCATCACATGTCCATACCAACGCAACCGCCTCTCCTGCACACACCATTTGATTCCTCTTATGCTCAGTCTCTCTCTCAATTCATTTATGCTTTGTCGTTCGCGTATATTACTATTACACATCCATCGGAGCATGCAGGCTTCGTTTCTCTCTAATCTACGTAAGTCTTCCACCTTCAGCGCCCAGGTCTCACTACCATGCAACATCGCTGTTCGGATACATGCATCATACAGTCTGCCTTTCATTTTGAGGGAGAAGCCTTTTGCAACTAGCAGTGGTAGTAGTTCCCTAAACTTCTTCCATCCCGTTCTTACCCTAGTTATTGTACTTTCTGAACACCCACCTCCGTTGCTAATTCGGTCACCTAGGTAGCAGAAGCTGTCTACTGTTTCTACAGAGCCCTCCCAGAGATTGGTGGTACTTGTTTCCTGTGGCTGTTTGCTGCTTGCTGTTTCAGCACAACTGCTGCATGTGAAGCCTACATTCTTAATTAAGCTTCCTGAGATCCCACTACATCTCTTGTGTACCCATTGTTTGCATTTGGGGCAGAGAATGGAGTTCCTACCTACACCTTTCCTACATACTGAGCAAGGCCATTTCCCTGAAGGGATCTGGGTTCTGTCTTCTCATCTACTTACAAGGACCTTAGTCTTTGTCATGTTGACTTTGAGACCCTTTCTTTCTAGTTCCTGCTTCCAAGTTTGGAATTTCTTCTCTAGTTCTACCATAGATTCAGCTATAAGTGCGAGGTCATCAGCATACAGGAGTTCCCATGGGCATCCAGTCTTAAACTCCTCCGTTATTGCCTGCAGGACCATGGATGAACAGGAGAGGGCTATTATACATGACAAAAAAGAATATTACTGAAAATCCCATGTTATAAAATAAATTTTAAAAAATGTCAACTAAATGACTAATCCTAGTTTTTTTTTTTAATCAAGGAAGATAAACTAAAAAAATTACCAATCTTTCACAAACACCCCTACCCAGTACATTACTGGTTGACCCAATAAGGATGAAAAGCAAAGCTAACCTCGACAAGATTTGAAGTCAGAGCCATAACTCTGCCATAAAGCATGTTGTCCAACACTCTACTAATACTACCAATACCCCCTCTAACTAATAAAAAAAAAAACACTCTTACATGATGTAACTAATACAAACTTGTTTAATCATTTTGGCAGTATCGGTAGAAAGTCGGACGCCATGCTTTCCAGCATAGTTACGTCCCTTTACGGTCTGAGTTCAAATCCCGTCGAGGTTAACTTTGCCTTTCATCCTTACGGGGTCGATAAAATAAAGTACCAGTAATGTACTGGGTAATTGATGGCCTTGTGCCAAATATAGAAACAATTATTCTTTTTATTGCATTTAAAATAAGTTAAAAATTAGGTGGGGTGTTTTTAAAGTATATTTTGTGAATTGTAAATAAAATATAATGTAAAATAAAGTGTATAATAAAGTATGATATAAATTTTTAATGTATCAATAATCTAAAATATCAATTTAATGTATCAATAAACCAAAATATATTTCCTGCTGTGTTAATTTAAAACAAGGAAAATAACATTAACTTTGAAGTAGATATCACATTTTTACAATCTCTCATTCCATATAGATTTCTCTGAGGTTTGTTACTCTACAATTTTTTCCATTTTTACACTGATATAATTAACATAATTTTACATTGATTTCTAAATTTTAAATCAATATTTTATTGGTTTTTTTTAATATGAATTTGAAATTAAATTTGAAAAGTTTGGAATGAGTTAAATATGATTGACTGTATGAGTAATACAGTACTAACTGGAATTGAATAGAGAAACTGGTTAGAACATAAAAAATGTCTAATATATTGAGGAGATATGATTGTATTAGAAGGGATGTATGAACCCATAACTCCTGAGGGAGTTGTAGGGGAGCTGAGGAACTGGAATCATATGATTCCTGTTCCTCAGAGAAATAACAACGCAACAGGAGCTGGACATATTGGAGTATTGACGGAGTAAAACACACTTCAACAACATGTGTACCTGTCTCTACCACACCAATTCGGACTGCCTGAAGAGGTCACAGCCAATGATGGCTGTCACTGAAATATATATAGCAGTATATCTATAATTTATAATAAACGAAGCCAAATTTTACATATTTGACTTAATTATTTTACATTACTCCGGAGTAAACAAACCAACCTGCATACTTCGTCGAGTGCTCCAATCCGCATACTGAGGTGTCGGTAAACAACCAACATATACTAAAAAAAAATATATATATATATATATATATCCAGGGAGTGTAACTTGGAGTTACTGTAGGTTCACCCAAGTGAGCACTCGATAGATGTTTAGGTTCATTTCCGTGTCGAGGTATAGAGCTAGACTGAGTGTATTATAGTAAAATAAAACAATCATTTTTTCATTACCATTATAAGGGGTCTGATGAGCCGTGGATTACAGAGTCGGACTAGGTTGATACAGATCGAACCTCGAGCTGATCAGTGGTGAAACGCGCGTCACCAATAAACGTCCTTGTTTTATTTTACTATAGAAATATATATATATAATTGTTTGACCAAAAACGTGAGGTGTTCAGGATTGCTAGGCAATGCGTCAAGGAAAACCGTGATATTGTCGGGGAGAAGTGTGTACTAAACGACGATGGCACACTTGCCATCACCGACGCTGATAAGAAGGTAGCTTGGAAGTGTCACTATGAAAGGCTTCTAAATGAGGAGAATAATTGGGAGAAAGGCAGTCTCCCCCATATCGACCCAATAGAGGGACCAGCAGTGTTAGTCGAGGGGAGTATAATAAGTAAGGCAATCAAGGATATGAAGACTGGTAAGGCGGCTGGGCCTTCGGAAATAGTTGCTGAGATGCTGAAGGCATCTGGCACGGTGGGACACACCATGGTCACCCGCATAGTTAACCAAGTCGTACAGAATGGGGTTGTTCCGAAGGACTGGCATAGCAGCATCATCGTTAACTGTTATAAGGGTAAAGGAGACGCCCTAGATAGGAGTAACTATAGAGGCATTAAATTAATCGACCAGGTCATGAAGGTCACGGAAAGAGTAATAGCGCAACTAATCAGAGAGAGAATTGACCTAGATGAAATGCAGTTCGGGTTTGTGTCAGGCAAAAGTACCACAGACGCTCTTTTCATAGTACGACAACTACAGGAGAAGTACCTAGCTAAAGGTAAACCCCTCTACTTAGCTCTTGTCGACTTGGAGAAAGCCTTCGACAGAGTCCCCCGCTCCATTATCTGGTGGGCTCTTAGAAAACTAGGCGTTGACGAATGGCTTGTGAGGGCTATACAAGCCATGTATAAAGAAACAGTCAGCAAGGTTAGAATTAACAACGAATATAGTGAAGAGTTTAGCGTAAAAGTTGGCGTCCATCAGGGCTCTGTTCTCAGTCCACTACTATTTATTATTGCCCTTCAGGCTATAACAGAGGAGTTCAAGACAGGCTGCCCATGGGAACTCCTATACGCAGACGACCTGACACTCATAGCGGAATCAATGGCCGAGCTAGAGAAGAAATTCCAAACATGGAAGCACGGCCTAGAGTCAAAAGGACTTAAAATTAACCTGGCTAAGACCAAAGTACTAGTTTGTAGGAAAGAAAACAAGGCGGCGGTCCCTTCTGGGAAATGGTCATGCTCGGTGTGTAGGAAAGGCGTAGGTAGAAACTCCATTTTATGTCCTAAATGCAAAGTATGGGTGCATAAAAGATGTAGTGGGATCACAGGTAAGCTAACTAAGAACATAGATTTTACATGTGGCCGGTGCTCTGGTGCAATAAGTAGCAGCAAGTGCCCACAAACTACTAGCTCTTTCAATTGCGCAGAGGGTTCTATAGAAATAGTGGACAGCTTCCGTTACCTGGGCGATAAAATCAGCAGTGGGGGAGGGTGCTCTGAAAGTACTGTAGCTAGAGTCAGAACTGGTTGGAAAAAGTTCAGAGAGCTTATACCACTATTAGCTGCTAAAGGGTTCTCACTAAAAATGAAAGGCAGGTTGTACGATGCCTGCATACGAACAGCAATGCTGCATGGCAGTGAGACCTGGGCATTGTGTGCAGAGGATATACGCAGACTAGAGAGGAACGAAGCTTGCATGCTCCGCTGGATGTGTAACAGTAATATACGTGAACGGCAAAGCATAAACGAACTAAGGAAAAAATTAGAGATAAGAGGGATCAGATGTTGTTTACTCGAGAGAAGGCTACGTTGGTATGGACACGTGATGCGCATGAAAGTCGATAGCTGTATAACAAAGTGCAGGGCAATAAAGATAGACGGTAGTCACGGAATAGGCAGACCTAGAAAAACCTGGGACGAGCTGATAAACTCCGACATCACACACTTACACCTCTCCAAGACAATGTCACTGGACCGAGACCTTTGGCGGTACTCAGTAACAGAAAAGACCCGCCTTACCTAAATATATAGTAAAACCTACTCCAGCCAGTAGGCATCTCTAACAAAATACACCCCGTCCCACCACCACCACCCCCACCCGATCCACACCACCCCGTTCTATGTAAAGTTATGTTGGTGCCGCGCCATCGAGGCCGAAACAAATGAGATCGTGTAGGTGTCACGACAAAAAAACACACAGTCCACGCTGTAATGTGGCCGTGTAGGCAACACGGTAAAAACCTCCCAGACCCACACTGTAAATGTGGTTGGTGTTAGGAAGGGCATCCAACTGTAGAAAACCTGCCAGACAGTCCTATGCGAGCAAGACAATCACTCTTGCCTCAAGTGGGACTACCCCCGTCCAAACCCATGCAAGCGTGGAACACGGACGTTAAACGTTGATGATGATGATGATGATGATGTTTCTACT
>OZ024740.1:419910138-419977638 GCA_964016885.1 Eledone cirrhosa
TGTTGTAATATATTTGATATGTTATTTCATGCCATCAATCAACAAGACCCTAGACCTCATTCACTTACTGAGTTGGGTAGAAAACAAAACTAGAGATGGTTTTGATCATGTCTGCTGAATTAAGGCTGACCTAGGGTTAAAGAACATAAATAAATAAAATAAATTTTGAAGATTTCCGAGGAATGAACAAAACAAAATAGAGAAAAAATATGACTCGTCAAATCAGACCAAGGAAACAATGTTTCCATTGTTGATACTATCTACTAGTCACAACTCCTAGCAGATATGTTATTTCATAGTTTTGTTAATTAATTATAAAAATGTCTCCTTGTGACGTTTATATATTTATATATTTCTCAGTCACATTAATATCTCTCGATATAGTTATAGAATCACATTAATATCTCTCGATATAGTTATAGAATCACATTAATATCTCTCGGTATAGTTATAGAATCACATTAATATCTCTCGATATAGTTATAGAATCACATTAATATCTCTCGATATAGTTATAGAATCACATTAATATCTCTCGATATAGTTATAGAATCACGTTGTAGGTGTCACGACAAAAAAACACACAATCCACGCTGTAATGTGGTCGTGTAGGTAACACAGTAAAAAGTTCCCAGTCCATACTGTAAACGTGGTTGGTGTTAGGAAGGGCATCCAGCCATAGAAAACCTGCCAGACAGTCCTATACAAGCAAGACAACCAATCTTGCCTCAAGTGGGACAATTCCTGTCTAAACCCATGCTAGCATGGAAGATAGACGTTAAACGATGATGATGATGATCTCTCGATATTATTATAGAATCATGTTAATATCTCTCGATATAGTTATAGAATCATGTTGATATCTTTCGATATAGAATCCTTAGTTTCAGAATGTATTTAATACTGAGATAACACAAGAAAAACAAGCAAGAGTCACAGTAAATTGGATATTATGTTGTTGTAAATTCATCATTGTATTAAGGCTCAATAGAATGTTCATTTATTTAAATTTAAGACATATTTAAAATAAAGAGCCAGCAGCCAAAATTCCCATACCCAGAACAATAAGACTAAAAATAGGCCATGACAGATAACTTAATTTTGTTTATAGTCTAAAAATATTATCTTTTACATTAAATCTTTTTGTAATAAGATTTGAAACAAATTTTTATTGTCCCCTATATTAACAATTTTTTTCTTCATATTAACTTGATTGCTTGGATAACACATTTATATCATCGTCAAGTCTAAAGGATTGGCCGGGGGGGGGGGGGGGGGCGACTGAGCCCCTCCAATTATTTGTTTCAATATTCTTGTGCTTTAATATCTTTCTTGGTCACATATTGGTGATAAAAAAAACAATGAGAATAATAATAATTGTTTCTACTTTTGGCACAAGGCCAGCAATTACCCCAGTGTATTACTGGTACTTTATTTTTTTTTAATAATACACATGTACAGTGTATATATATATATATATATATATATAAGCCCCCTCCCAATCTCATGTATATATATATGTATGTGGAGGCACATGGCTTAGTGGTTAGAGCATTGGCCTTGCAATCGAAAGGTTGTGAGTTCAATTCTCAGACCGGGTGATGTGTTGTTTCCTTGAACAAGACACTTTATTTCACATTGCTCCAGTTTACTCAACTGTAGAAATGAGATGATAGGGACTGGGGTCCCTATAATTCCACTGCAAAGTGGTCGTGGAGGTGCCACGGCAAAAAAGCACCCAGCACTCACTGTAAATGAGGTTGGTGTTAGGAAGGGCATCCAGCTGTAGAAATCAAGCCAGAATCAGTTCCCGTCCCACCTTTGCAAGCAGGGAAAAGGCGGACGTAAAATGATGATGATGATGATGTATGTATGTTCTTGTGGTTTTATAATTTCCCAAAGTTTTACCAATAGAGAGAGTCGGTTTCTAACATAGACACAAGACTCCCTCATTGGAATTACACAACATCAACTAGGTAGATATGTATGTATGCATGCATGTGTAGGTATGGATGTTATTGTATGTGAGGATGTGTATGTTTTGAGTTGTATGTGTGCATGTGCATATGCTTTGTATCTGTACATGTGTATATGCAGTTATTAGATGCAAAATTTTTGGAATGTTTTACATATGTTTACTGTTCCATTAATGGATTGTACTTGTAATTTCCTAACTAGTCGTGTTCTTTCTGTTCCTGTGAAGCCCAGCTTCTCAAGATTTGTACTGAGGTAGTTACTAACATATCCCAGTGCCCCAATAATCACAGGCATAAATCTGAAGGTATATGTATGTATGCCTTTGAAGTATCTCGAATCGCATATGAGAAAGTAAAAAGGGATGTGAGGAAAGGCATTATTACTGTTGCATTTCCAGACAGCGAAGGTCCTTCTATGGCGCTGACATGCAGCGTCTGTGCGAGACTCTGCCTCAGCAAAGCTGGACTCGAAAGTCACCTTCGCAGTCATAAAGTGAGACCAATGGTTGACTACCAGGCTGCTGTTAGAGATGCTACTCATCATGCCTGCCAAGCATGTGGAAGAGAGTGTAAATCAGCAGGAGGGCTAAAAAACATGAAAAAGTACACAAACTCCAACCATAGCCGGTTACTGCCAATGAATGTTTTGCTTGCCAACTCTGTGAAAGACATTTTAGATCATTGGCTGGGCTAAAAAGCCACATTCGATCACAGCACTGTTAATTGTTATCATGTGTGTGTGTGTGTGTGTGTGTGTATAGATGTGTGCGTGTGTGTGTGTATATATAATATATATATATTATATATATATAATTTTTTTTTTTTTTCGTGCAATGGCCATGCCCAATAACGAGGGGGCAGCCATCATGTATGTATGTATGTGTGTGTGTGTGTATATATATATATACACACTTAAGTCCCCCCCCCCCTCCCAATTCCATAACTGTATCGGAAGCTCTGATCTTTGTATTGCTGAGAAATAGAGAAGCAAATGTTACTTCATATATTGAAACATACAAGCAACTTATCTTACAATCATATCTTTTGTCAAGGAGCAATCATTACTGAACTTTATGGAATAATCAGTTACAAAGGTCATCTATATTCTGTAGATTTAATCAAAGATTTGACAATACATTGCAACCAACCAAAATGTGGAGAGTTAAAATTGTTCATGATGTATATATATCATGATGTATATATATATCATGATGTATATATATCATGATGTATATAAATTATGATGTATATATATCATAATGTATATATATCACAATGTATATATATCATGATGTATATATATCATGATGTATATATATCATGATGTATATTTATCATGATGTATATATATCTATATCATGATGTATATATATCATGATGTATATATATATATCATGATGTATATATATCTATATCATGATGTATATATATATATGAGAGAGACTGAGCATGAGAGCAATCAAATGCTGTGTGCAGGAGAAGCGGTTGCGTTGGTATGGACATGTGATGCATATGAAGGATGACAGCTGCATAAAAATGTGCAGAGCACTAGAAGTCAATGGAAGCTGCGGAGTGGAGAGACCCAAGAAGACCTGGGATGAGGTGATAAAAGCCGACCTTACCCAGTCGCACCTCTCAAAGGCAATGACACACGACCGTGACCTCTGGCGTCATGCAGTAATACAGAGTACCAGACCTCCCATGGGTACAAGCCGAAGCTGAAGCATATAGACAATATGCCCCACACCCTCCCACTGTACAGTGGACGGAAAAAGGCGCCACGGAAAAAAGCACCCAGCACTCACTGTAAATGAGGTTGGTGTTAGGAAGGGCATCCAGCTGTAGAAATCAGGCCAGAATCAGTTCCTGTATGAGCAAGGCATTGTAAGCCGACCAGACACTGCCCACAACAGGACAACCCGTCTAACCCATGCTAGCATGGAAGAACGGACGAAAAACAGTGATGATGATGATGATATATATATATCATGATGTATATATATGTATATATCAAGATGTATATATATATATATAATAATTGTTATACTTTGGAGGGTCATGTTGCCAATAAGATAAAGAATCTTGCTAAACAAATTCAGAAACGAAATATATAATAATTGTTTCTAGTTTAGGCACAAGGCCAGCAATAACCCAGTATATTACTGGTACTTTATTTTATCGACCCCTTAAGGATGAAAAGCAAAGTTAACCTTGGCGGGATTTGAACTCAGACTGTAATGGGACGTAACTATGCTAGAAAGCATGGCGTCCGACCCTCTACCGATACGGCCAATTCACTGCCATATATATATATATAATTGTTTCTACTTTAGGCACAAGGCCAGCAATTACCCAGTGCATTACTGGTACTTTATTTTATCGACCCTGTAAGGATGAAAGGCAAAGTCAACCTCGGCGGGATTTGAACTCAGATCGTAAAGGGACGTAACTATGCTGGAAAGCATGGCGTCCGACCCAATCCACCGCCCTTTATATATATATATATAATGATGTATATATATATATATATATAATGATGTATATATACATCATGATGTATATATACATCATGATGTATATATATATCATGATGTATATATATCATGGTGTATCTTTGCCTTTCATCCTTACGCAGTCGATAAAATAAAATACCAGTAATGCACTGAGATAATTGCTGGCCTTGTGCCAAAAGTAGAAACAATTTTATGTATATATATATATATATCATGATATCATTATATATATATTTAAATATATATATAGGAGGCACATGGCTTAGTGGTTAGAGCATTGACCTTGCAATCGAAAGGTTGTGAGTTCAATTCTCAGACTGGGTGATGTGTTGTTTCCTTGAGCAAGACACTTTATTTCACATTGCTCCAGTTTACTCAGCTGTAGAAATGAGATGATAAGGACTGGGGTCCATATCATACCATTGCAAAGTGGTCGTGGAGGTGCCACGGCAAAAAAAGCACCCAGCACTCACTGTAAATGAGGTTGGTGTTAGGAAGGGCATCCAGCTGTAGAAATCAAGCCAGAATCAGTTCCCGTCCCACCCTTGCAAGCAGGGAAAAAGTGGACATAAAATGAATTGATGATGAAATGATGATAGATGAACATAGACTCATAATTAGCGACCTCATAGTCAGGACGATGCGTACTCGACAGCAGAAGAGGACTATTCTCAGGAGAAAAATATGGAATCTAAAGGACCCCAGAGCCAGAAATAAATTTAAAAGCATATTACTTGATGCTTTCGACAGTAAGGAAGAGCATTTAGAGTCATACAATATAGAGGAACAGTGGGAATTCCTGAAAGCAAACCTGCTGATGGCGGCAGACGAAGTCTGTGGCTGGAGCAGGCCTATAGGCAGGAGGAGAGTAACATGGTGGTGGAACAGTAAGGTGGAGGAGTCAATTAAGGCCAAAAAGCAGGCTTGGAAAGTATGGTGAGATGGGGGATGTAGAGAAGACTATCAAGTGGCCAGGAGGGAAGCTAGGAGACAAGTGTACTTCGCAAGAAGGGAAGCAGAGGAAAGAAAGTTCAAGCATGTTCTACAACGCAAGGACCAAAAACGTGAGGTGTTCAGGATTGCTAGGCAGTGTGTCAAGGAAAACCGTGATATTGTCGGGTAGAAGTGTGTACTTAATGATGATGGTGTACTTGCCATCACTGACGCTGATAAGAAGGTAGCTTGGAAGTGTCACTACGAAAGGCTACTAAATGAGGAGAATAAATGGGAGAAAGACAGTCTCCCCCACATCGACCCAATAGAGGGACCAGCAGTGTTAGTCGAAGGTAGTATAATAAGTAAGGCAATCAAAGATATGAAGACGGGTAAAGCGGCTGGGCCTTCGGAAATAGTTGCTGAGATGCTGAAAGCCTCTGGAACGGTGGAACACACCATGGTCACCCGGATAGTAAATATAGAGTAATGTAAATGGTAAAGGGTTAAAAGGCAGAGGTGAAGATAGTTGGATGCCACACACACATATATATATATATAAATACATACTCCCGCTTATTAATTTTTCAGATTTACCTCCAGCCCCTGCTTATAAAATTTTGCTAATCTATCTCCAGCAAAATTTTATTTTATGTGGTAACATTCCTGCAACAATTAATTTTCTTTAGACATGAAAAAATATTATACATGACAAAAAAAGAAGATTACTTGAAATCCCATTTGTTATAAAATAAATAAGATGGGTTTGGGTTTCAATATGAAAACTAAATGACTAATTCTGGTTTTTTAAAAAATCAATGGAAACAACCGAGAAAAATGACCGATTTTCCACCCCACCCACGTATCCCCCCTCCCCGCTTATCCCCCTCCCCTTATTTGTTGTGTTCATTCCTTGGCGATCTTCAGAATCTCTTATTTATTTATTTGTATGTTGTTTAACCCTAGGTCAGCCTTAATTCAGCAGATATGATCAAAACAATCCCCAATCTTGTTTCCAGGAATAGACTACCTAGGACTACATTTTTCTTTATTTTTACAATGGTAGGGTGAGATTTAGATACTATTTTTAGCAACCATATAGAGGCCCCCTCAATGGCTTGTTATTTATGTATATATCTTGCCGACACACTAATGGCTAGAAGTATTATTTAAAGTACCACAGTTATAAAATACAGTGGAACAAGTTAGTTCATGAACAATTTTTCCAAACATAAAACATCTCAGTTGATGAGAAGTATCTCGAGTAACAAACACACAAGCCAGCAACAACGGTTGGCAACAAGCTGGGAATATCGGTGGGAAAGCATCACTTGCTGTGATATCTATCTGTCTTTCACACACAGTCTCTCTCTCTCTCTCTTTCACACACAGTCTCTCTCTCTCTCTCAACATTTGATATGGGGGAAATAGTTTTGGTTCTCTTACAAACACTTTGGATGATAACAGCCTTCAGGAACAAATTAAGTTTGTGAACCAATGTTCCTCTGTATATATTAAATGAATACCTCCAAGCTCTGTTTTTTTACTCTATTTATTCTTGAAAGTGTGTTACTGCTGTCGAATCAGTCCATCACCTTTACAATAATAGGATTGTTGAAAATATTTCACAACCTACTGGGCTTATTATTCTTTTCTGTCTTCTTTGTTTAAGATAAACAAAAACTAAAGAGGAATTCACTGTCTCAACAGATAAACAATTCATTTTTCGGTTAATACATGTTTTCCTTTGTTTCCTTATTCCAACAAAAAATCCATAGCTTATTATATTCACTCAATGACCGCAACAACAGCGACAGTAGTAGCAGCAACAACAGCAGCATCAACAGCATCAGTAGCAGTGTAAACACTAGTCAAATATCAGCAGTTGGAAGTGTGTTAGAGTGAATGCTTTGCTTTCGCTACAACTTTCACACATTGGAGACAAAGCCTGCTGCTGTTTTAACATGATACTACTCAATACCAACCCACCTAAAACTCTCCCTGTTCTCTGATAAAACTCTCCATTATAGCAATACCACCCCCCTAAAACTCTCCCTGTTCTCTGATAAAACTCCCCATTATAGCAATACCAACTCACCTAAAACTCTCCCTATTCTCTGATAAAACTCCCCATTATAGCAATACCAACCCACCTAAAACTCTCCCTGTTCTCTGATAAAACTCTCCATTATAGCAATACCAACCCACCTAAAACTGTTCCTGCTTCTCTGATAAAACTCCCCATTATAGCAATACCAACTCACCTAAAACTCTCCCTATTCTCTGATAAAACTCCCCATTATAGCAATACCAACCCACCTAAAACTCTCCCTGTTCTCTGATAAAACTCTCCATTATAGCAATACCAACCCACCTAAAACTGTTCCTGCTTCTCTGATAAAACTCCCCATTATAGCAATACCAACTCACCTAAAACTCTCCCTATTCTCTGATAAAACTCTCCATTATAGCAATACCAACTCACCTAAAACTCTCCCTGTTCTCTGATAAAACTCTCCATTATAGCAATACCAACCCACCTAAAACTGTTCCTGCTTCTCTGATAAAACTCCCCATTATAGCAATACCAACCCACCTAAAACTCTCCCTATTCTCTGATAAAACTCTCCATTATAGCAATACCAACCCACCTAAAACTCTCCCTGTTCTCTGATAAAACTCTCCATTATAGCAATACCAACCCACCTAAAACTCTCCCTGTTCTCTGATAAAACTCTCCATTATAGCAATACCAACCCACCTAAAACTCTCCCTGTTCTCTGATAAAACTCCCCATTATAGCAATACCAACCCACCTAAAACTCTCCCTGTTCTCTGATAAAACTCCCCATTATAGCAATACCAACCCACCTAAAACTCTCCCTGTTCTCTGATAAAACTCTCCATTATAGCAATACCAACCCCCCTAAAACTGTTCCTGCTTCTCTGATAAAACTCCCCATTATAGCAATACCGACCCCCCTAAAACTGTTCCTGCTTCTCTGATAAAACTCCCCATTATAGCAATACCAAACCCCCTAAAACTGTTCCTGCTTCTCTGATAAACTCCCCATTATAGCAATACCAACCCACCTAAAACTGTTCCTGCTTCTCTGATAAAACTCTCCATTATAGCAATACCAACCCCCCTAAAACTGTTCCTGCTTCTCTGATAAAACTCTCCATTATAGCAATACCAACCCCCCTAAAACTGTTCCTGCTTCTCTGATAAAACTCCCCATTATAGCAATACCAACCCACCTAAAACTGTTCCTGCTTCTCTGATAAAACTCTCCATTATAGCAATACCAACCCACCTAAAACTCTCCCTATTCTCTCATAAAACTCTCCATTATAGCAATACCAACCCCCCTAAAACTGTTCCTGTTCTATGATAAAACTCTCCATTATAGCAATACCAACCCACCTAAAACTCTCCCTGTTCTCTGATAAAACTCTCCATTATAGCAATACCAACCCACCTAAAACTCTCCCTGTTCTCTGATAAAACTCTCCATTATAGCAATACCAACCACCCTAAAACTCTCCCTGTTCTCTGATAAAACTCTCCATTATAGCAATACCAACCACCCTAAAACTGTTCCTGTTCTATGATAAAACTCTCCATTATAGCAATACCAACCCACCTAAAACTGTTCCTGCTTCTCTGATAAAACTCTCCATTATAGCAATACCAACTCACCTAAAACTCTCCGTGTTCTCTGATAAAACTCTCCATTATAGCTATACCAACCCACCTAAAACTCTCCCTGTTCTCTGATAAAACTCCCCATTATAGCAATACCAACCCACCTAAACCTCTCACTGTTCTCTGATAAAACTCTCCATTATAGCAATACCAACACACCTAAAACTCTCCTTGTTCTCTGATAAAACTCTCCATTATAGCAATACCAACCCACCTAAACCTCTCACTGTTCTCTGATAAAACTCTCCATTATAGCAATACCAACACACCTAAAACTCTCCTTGTTCTCTGATAAAACTCTCCATTATAGCAATACCAACCCACCTAAAACTGTTCCTGCTTCTCTGATAAAACTCTCCATTATAGCAATACCAACCCACCTAGAACTCTACCTGTTCTCTGATAACACTCTCCATTTTAGCAATATCAACCCACCTAAGACTCTCCCTGTTCTCTGATAAAACTCCCCATTATAGCAATACCAACCGACCTAAGACTCTCCCTGTTCTCTGATAAAACTCTCCATTATAGCAATACCAACCGACCTAAGACTCTCCCTGTTCTCTGATAAAACTCCCCATTATAGCAATACCAACCCACCTAAAACTCTCCCTGTTCTCTGATAAAACTCTCCATTATAGCAATACCAACCCACCTAAAACTGTTCCTACTTCTCTGCTAAAACTCTCCATTATAGCAATACCAACCCACCTAAAACTGTTCCTGCTTCTCTGATAAAACTCTCCATTATAGCAATACCAACCCACCTAAAACTGTTCCTGCTTCTCTGATAACACTCTCCATTATAGCAATACCAACCCACCTAAAACTGTTCCTGCTTCTCTGATAAAACTCTCCATTATAGCAATACCAACCCACCTAAAACTGTTCCTGCTTCTCTGATAAAACTCTCCATTATAGCAATACCAACTCACCTAAAACTCTCCCTGTTCTCTGATAAAACTCTCCATTATAGCAATACCAACCCACCTAAAACTCTCCCTGTTCTCTGATAAAACTCTTCATTATAGCAATACCAACCCACCTAAAACTATCCATTATAGCAATACCAACCCACCTAAAACTCTCCCTGTTCTCTGATAAAACTCTCCATTATAGCAATACCAACCCACCTAAAACTGTTCCTGCTTCTCTGCTAAAACTCTCCATTATAGCAATACCAACCCACCTAAAACTGTTCCTGCTTCTCTGATAAAACTCTCCATTATAGCAATACCAACCCACCTAAAACTGTTCCTGCTTCTCTGATAACACTCTCCATTATAGCAATACCAACCCATCTAAAACTGTTCCTGCTTCTCTGATAAAACTCTCCATTATAGCAATACCAACCCACCTAAAACTGTTCCTGCTTCTCTGATAAAACTCTCCATTATAGCAATACCAACTCACCTAAAACTCTCCCTGTTCTCTGATAAAACTCTCCATTATAGCAATACCAACCCACCTAAAACTCTCCCTGTTCTCTGATAAAACTCTTCATTATAGCAATACCAACCCACCTAAAACTATCCCTGTTCTCTGATAAAACTCTCCATTATAGCAATACCAACCCACCTAAAACTCTCCCTGTTCTCTGATAAAACTCTCCATTATAGCAATACCAACCCACCTAAAACTCTCCCTGTTCTCTGATAAAACTCTCCATTATAGCAATACCAACTCACCTAAAACTCTCCCTGTTCTCTGATAAAACTCTCCATTATAGCAATACCAACCCCCCTAAAACTGTTCCTGTTCTCTGATAAAACTCTCCATTATAGCAATACCAACCGACCTAAAACTCGCCCTGTTCTCTGATAAAACTCTCCATTATAGCAATACCAACCCCCCTAAAACTGTTCCTGTTCTCTGATAAAACTCTCCATTATAGCAATACCAACTCACCTAAAACTCTCCCTGTTCTCTGATAAAACTCTCCATTATAGCAATACCAACCCCCCTAAAACTGTTCCTGTTCTCTGATAAAACTCTCCATTATAGCAATACCAACCCACCTAAAACTCGCCCTGTTCTCTGATAAAACTCTACATTATAGCAATACCAACCCACCTAAAACTCTCCCTGTTCTCTGATAAAACTCTCCATTATAGCAATACCAACCGACCTAAAACTCGCCCTGTTCTCTGATAAAACTCTCCATTATAGCAATACCAACCGACCTAAAACTCTCCCTGTTCTCTGATAAAACTCTCCATTATAGCAATACCAACTCACCTAAAACTCTCCCTGTTCTCTGATAAAACTCTCCATTATAGCAATACCAACCCACCTAAAACTGTTCCTGCTTCTCTGATAAAACTCTCCATTATAGCAATACCAACCCACCTAAAACTGTTCCTGCTTCTCTGATAAAACTCTCCATTATAGCAATACCAACCCACCTAAAACTGTTCCTGCTTCTCTGATAAAACTCTCCATTATAGCAATACCAACCCACCTAAAACTGTTCCTGCTTCTCTGATAAAACTCTCCATTATAGCAATACCAACCCACCTAAAACTGTTCCTGCTTCTCTGATAAAACTCTCCATTATAGCAATACCAACCCACCTAAAACTGTTCCTGTTCTCTGATAAAACTCTCCATTATAGCAATACCAACCCCCCTAAAACTGTTCCTGTTCTCTGATAAAACTCTCCATTATAGCAATACCAACCCACCTAAAACTCTCCCTGTTCTCTGATAAAACTCTCCATTATAGCAATACCAACCCACCTAAAACTGTTCCTGCTTCTCTGATAAAACTCTCCATTATAGCAATACCAACCCACCTAAAACTGTTCCTGCTTCTCTGATAAAACTCTCCATTATAGCAATACCAACCCACCTAAAACTGTTCCTGCTTCTCTGATAAAACTCTCCATTATAGCAATACCAACCCACCTAAAACTGTTCCTGCTTCTCTGATAAAACTCTCCATTATAGCAATACCAACCCACCTAAAACTGTTCCTGCTTCTCTGATAAAACTCTCCATTATAGCAATACCAACCCACCTAAAACTGTTCCTGCTTCTCTGATAAAACTCTCCATTATAGCAATACCAACCCACCTAAAACTGTTCCTGTTCTCTGATAAAACTCTCCATTATAGCAATACCAACCCCCCTAAAACTGTTCCTGTTCTCTGATAAAACTCTCCATTATAGCAATACCAACCCACCTAAAACTCTCCCTGTTCTCTGATAAAACTCTCCATTATAGCAATACCAACCCACCTAAAACTGTTCCTGCTTCTCTGATAAAACTCTCCATTATAGCAATACCAACCCACCTAAAACTGTTCCTGTTCTCTGATAAAACTCTCCATTATAGCAATACCAACCCCCCTAAAACTGTTCCTGTTCTCTGATAAAACTCTCCATTATAGCAATACCAACCCACCTAAAACTCTCCCTGTTCTCTGATAAAACTCTCCATTATAGCAATACCAACCCACCTAAAACTGTTCCTGCTTCTCTGATAAAACTCTCCATTATAGCAATACCAACCGACCTAAAACTCGCCCTGTTCTCTGATAAAACTCTCCATTATAGCAATACCAACCCCCCTAAAACTGTTCCTGCTTCTCTGATAAAACTCTCCATTATAGCAATACCAACCCACCTAAAACTCTCCCTGTTCTCTGATAAAACTCTCCATTATAGCAATACCAACCCACCTAAAACTGTTCCTGCTTCTCTGATAAAACTCTCCATTATAGCAATACCAACCGACCTAAAACTCTCCCTGTTCTCTGATAAAACTCTCCATTATAGCAATACCAACCCACCTAAAACTGTTCCTGTTTTCTGTTAAAACTCTCCATTATAGCAATACCAACCCCCCTAAAACTCTCCCTGTTCTCTGATAAAACTCTCCATTATAGCAATACCAACCCCCCTAAAACTGTTCCTGTTTTCTGTTAAAACTCTCCATTATAGCAATACCAACCCACCTAAAACTCTCCCTGTTCTCTGATAAAACTCTCCATTATAGCAATACCAACCCCCCTAAAACTCTCCCTGTTCTCTGATAAAACTCTCCATTATAGCAATACCAACCCCCCTAAAACTGTTCCTGTTTTCTGTTAAAACTCTCCATTATAGCAATACCAACCCACCTAAAACTCTCCCTGTTCTCTGATAAAACTCTCCATTATAGCAATACCAACCCACCTAAAACTGTTCCTGTTTTCTGTTAAAACTCTCCATTATAGCAATACCAACTCACCTAAAACTGTTCCTGTTTTCTGTTAAAACTCTCCATTATAGCAATACCAACCCCCCTAAAACTGTTCCTGTTTTCTGTTAAAACTCTCCATTATAGCAATACCAACTCACCTAAAACTCTCCCTGTTCTCTGATAAAACTCTCCATTATAGCAATACCAACCCACCTAAAACTGTTCCTGTTTTCTGTTAAAACTCTCCATTATAGCAATACCAACCCACCTAAAACTGTTCCTGTTTTCTGTTAAAACTCTCCATTATAGCAATACCAACCCACCTAAAACTGTTCCTGTTTTCTGTTAAAACTCTCCATTATAGCAATACCAACCCACCTAAAACTCTCCCTGTTCTCTGATAAAACTCTCCATTATAGCAATACCAACCCACCTAAAACTGTTCCTGTTTTCTGTTAAAACTCTCCATTATAGCAATACCAACCCCCCTAAAACTGTTCCTGTTCTATGATAAAACTCCCCATTATAGCAATACCAACCCCCCTAAAACTGTTCCTGTTCTATGATAAAACTCTCCATTATAGCAATACCAACCCCCCTAAAACTGTTCCTGTTTTCTGTTAAAACTCTCCATTATAGCAATACCAACTCACCTAAAACTCTCCCTGTTCTCTGATAAAACTCTCCATTATAGCAATACCAACCCCCCTAAAACTGTTCCTGTTTTCTGTTAAAACTCTCCATTATAGCAATACCAACCCACCTAAAACTCTCCCTGTTCTCTGATAACACGCTCCATTTTAGCAATATCAACCCACCTACGACTCTCCCTGTTCTCTGATAAAACTCTCCATTATAGCAATACCAACCCACCTAAAACTCTCCATTATAGCAATACCAACCCACCTAAAACTCTCCCTGTTCTCTGATAAAACTCTCCATTATAGCAATACCAACCCACCTAAACCTCTCACTGTTCTCTGATAAAACTCTCCATTATAGCAATACCAACCCACCTAGAACTCTACCTGTTCTCTGATAACACTCTCCATTTTAGCAATATCAACCCACCTAAGACTCTCCCTGTTCTCTGATAAAACTCTCCATTATAGCAATACCAACCCACCTAAAACTCTCCCTGTTCTCTGATAAAACTCTCCATTATAGCAATACCAACACACCTAAAACTGTTCCTGCTTCTCCGATAAAACTCTCCATTATAGCAATACCAACCCACCTAAAACTCTCCCTGTTCTCTGATAAAACTCTCCATTATAGCAATACCAACCCACCTAAAACTCTCCCTGTTCTCTGATAAAACTCTCCATTATAGCAATACCAACCCACCTAAAACTCTCCATTATATCAATACCAACCCACCTAAAACTGTTCCTGCTTCTCTGATAAAACTCTCCATTATAGCAATACCAACCCACCTAAAACTGTTCCTGCTTCTCTGATAAAACTCTCCATTATAGCAATACCAACCCACCTAAAACTGTTCCTGCTTCTCTGATAAAACTCTCCATTATAGCAATACCAACCCACCTAAAACTGTTCCTGCTTCTCTGATAAAACTCTCCATTATAGCAATACCAACCCACCTAAAACTGTTCCTGCTTCTCTGATAAAACTCTCCATTATAGCAATACCAACCCACCTAAAACTGTTCCTGCTTCTCTGATAAAACTCTCCATTATAGCAATACCAACCCACCTAAAACTCTCCCTGTTCTCTGATAAAACTCTCCATTATAGCAATACCAACTCACCTAAAACTCTCCCTGTTCTCTGATAACACTCTCCATTATAGCAATACCAACCCACCTAAAACTGTTCCTGCTTGTCTGATAAAACTCTCCATTATAGCAATACCAACCCACCTAAAACTGTTCCTGCTTCTCTGATAAAACTCCCCATTATAGCAATACCAACCCACCTAAAACTGTTCCTGCTTCTCTGATAAAACTCTCCATTATAGCAATACCAACCCACCTAAAACTGTTCCTGCTTCTCTGATAAAACTCCTCATTATAGCAATACCAACCCACCTAAAACTGTTCCTGCTTGTCTGATAAAACTCTCCATTATAGCAATACCAACCCACCTAAAACTGTTCCTGCTTCTCTGATAAAACTCCCCATTATAGCAATACCAACCCACCTAAAACTGTTCCTGCTTCTCTGATAAAACTCTCCATTATAGCAATACCAACCCACCTAAAACTCTCCCTGTTCTCTGATAAAACTCTCCATTATATCAATACCAACCCACCTAAAACTGTTCCTGCTTCTCTGATAAAACTCTCCATTATAGCAATACCAACCCACCTAAAACTGTTCCTGCTTCTCTGATAAAACTCTCCATTATAGCAATACCAACCCACCTAAAACTGTTCCTGCTTCTCTGATAAAACTCTCCATTATAGCAATACCAACCCACCTAAAACTGTTCCTGCTTCTCTGATAAAACTCTCCATTATAGCAATACCAACCCACCTAAAACTGTTCCTGCTTCTCTGATAAAACTCTCCATTATAGCAATACCAACCCACCTAAAACTCTCCCTGTTCTCTGATAAAACTCTCCATTATAGCAATACCAACTCACCTAAAACTCTCCCTGTTCTCTGATAACACTCTCCATTATAGCAATACCAACCCACCTAAAACTGTTCCTGCTTGTCTGATAAAACTCTCCATTATAGCAATACCAACCCACCTAAAACTGTTCCTGCTTCTCTGATAAAACTCCCCATTATAGCAATACCAACCCACCTAAAACTGTTCCTGCTTCTCTGATAAAACTCTCCATTATAGCAATACCAACCCACCTAAAACTCTCCCTGTTCTCTGATAAAACTCTCCATTATAGCAATACCAACCCACCTAAAACTCTCCATTATATCAATACCAACCCACCTAAAACTGTTCCTGCTTCTCTGATAAAACTCTCCATTATAGCAATACCAACCCACCTAAAACTGTTCCTGCTTCTCTGATAAAACTCTCCATTATAGCAATACCAACCCACCTAAAACTGTTCCTGCTTCTCTGATAAAACTCTCCATTATAGCAATACCAACCCACCTAAAACTGTTCCTGCTTCTCTGATAAAACTCTCCATTATAGCAATACCAACCCACCTAAAACTGTTCCTGCTTCTCTGATAAAACTCTCCATTATAGCAATACCAACCCACCTAAAACTGTTCCTGCTTCTCTGATAAAACTCTCCATTATAGCAATACCAACCCACCTAAAACTCTCCCTGTTCTCTGATAAAACTCTCCATTATAGCAATACCAACTCACCTAAAACTCTCCCTGTTCTCTGATAACACTCTCCATTATAGCAATACCAACCCACCTAAAACTGTTCCTGCTTGTCTGATAAAACTCTCCATTATAGCAATACCAACCCACCTAAAACTGTTCCTGCTTCTCTGATAAAACTCCCCATTATAGCAATACCAACCCACCTAAAACTGTTCCTGCTTCTCTGATAAAACTCTCCATTATAGCAATACCAACCCACCTAAAACTGTTCCTGCTTCTCTGATAAAACTCCTCATTATAGCAATACCAACCCACCTAAAACTGTTCCTGCTTGTCTGATAAAACTCTCCATTATAGCAATACCAACCCACCTAAAACTGTTCCTGCTTCTCTGATAAAACTCCCCATTATAGCAATACCAACCCACCTAAAACTGTTCCTGCTTCTCTGATAAAACTCTCCATTATAGCAATACCAACCCACCTAAAACTCTCCCTGTTCTCTGATAAAACTCTCCATTATATCAATACCAACCCACCTAAAACTGTTCCTGCTTCTCTGATAAAACTCTCCATTATAGCAATACCAACCCACCTAAAACTGTTCCTGCTTCTCTGATAAAACTCTCCATTATAGCAATACCAACCCACCTAAAACTGTTCCTGCTTCTCTGATAAAACTCTCCATTATAGCAATACCAACCCACCTAAAACTGTTCCTGCTTCTCTGATAAAACTCTCCATTATAGCAATACCAACCCACCTAAAACTGTTCCTGCTTCTCTGATAAAACTCTCCATTATAGCAATACCAACCCACCTAAAACTGTTCCTGCTTCTCTGATAAAACTCTCCATTATAGCAATACCAACCCACCTAAAACTCTCCCTGTTCTCTGATAAAACTCTCCATTATAGCAATACCAACTCACCTAAAACTCTCCCTGTTCTCTGATAACACTCTCCATTATAGCAATACCAACCCACCTAAAACTGTTCCTGCTTGTCTGATAAAACTCTCCATTATAGCAATACCAACCCACCTAAAACTGTTCCTGCTTCTCTGATAAAACTCCCCATTATAGCAATACCAACCCACCTAAAACTGTTCCTGCTTCTCTGATAAAACTCTCCATTATAGCAATACCAACCCACCTAAAACTGTTCCTGCTTCTCTGATAAAACTCCTCATTATAGCAATACCAACCCACCTAAAACTGTTCCTGCTTGTCTGATAAAACTCTCCATTATAGCAATACCAACCCACCTAAAACTGTTCCTGCTTCTCTGATAAAACTCCCCATTATAGCAATACCAACCCACCTAAAACTGTTCCTGCTTCTCTGATAAAACTCTCCATTATAGCAATACCAACCCACCTAAAACTCTCCCTGTTCTCTGATAAAACTCTCCATTATAGCAATACCAACTCACCTAAAACTCTCCCTGTTCTCTGATAAAACTCTCCATTATAGATTGTTCATGAATTTTTTTGTAAGAACTTTGTTGTCACGTTCTTAACATCAACTTAATGAAGTTAATTTACTAAAACCTTCCAAATTCTTGATTAATTGAAATACATTCAAAGTTTTTCATGCCAAATACAGTCATAAAAGGATTAAAGAAGAGAGGGGCCAGCTCACCCCCTCCCACACTTTGTATAGCTTAGTCAGAGGATGAAAGAAAACAACCATAACTATGTTGTTGAGCCTTAAAGACTAGGGACTGGAAAGTTGGGGGGAATCACTTAGCTTATTCTAGTAGAAAGTAGGGCACCAACATATTGATTTAGGGTTCAGCTGATGGTGTTAAATCTGGCAAAAGATTAGGTTTACCACCACGCAAGTATGAAGCTTGGCTGAAAAGTTCATTGACTAACCAAGATACTCTCATGGAATGACCAAATGAGGTTTATTTTTCAACATAGTCCCTGGAAAGTAACAATACAGTTATAAATAAGAAAAGTTGAAATCAATGCATGCAAGATTTCACAGCTCTATCATCACTCATTCATAGTCAGCCTATGAACTTTTCCTCCGACCCTCATCATCATCATCATCATCCTCATCATCACCGTTTTACGTCCGTTCTTCCATGCTAGCATGGGTTAGACGGGTTGTCCTGTTGTGGGCTGTGTCCAATGGGCTTCCATACAGTTTCTAACTATTATCTCATTTTAGTTGTGAGATACAAAAGACATTTCTCTTGTTCATTTATTGCCTCGTATAAAATTATTGAAATGAAAGACAAACATATTCAATGGTGGTGCCCCAGCATGGCCTCAGCCTGTTGGCTGGAACATCTAATCGAGTAATATATAATCTCACATCATGAAAAACCATTGACATTATATAAAAATTATTGAGTAGTATATACCACAAAATATGTTTTGGTCCAGCTCTCTACTGTGCCCGCTACTCCATGGATATGATGATGCCAATGGTAATGTTTATTTGTCAGAAATGCACTGAGTGAAAGAACATTACTATATTTTTCAATGAGAAAAACAAAAATCAAAGTTACCCCTTTAACTCTTTAGCATTCAAACCGACCGTATCTGGTTAGAATTCTCTCACCTCTTTCTGTTCAAACCGGCTGTTACTGGCTGCTCATACTGATGTTACAGTATTGTTCTCTAAATAAATAATATCAAAATCTCATAGATTTGATATTATGTGAGATAAAGTGTATACCGAGAAAATACAATAGTAAATATAGAGTAATGTAAATGGTAAAGGGTTAAAGAGACAAAATCTGATTCCATCTGCTCCTTTGCCCTCCACCTTCTCATTCAATTAAATAGGGTTTTCATTGCCCATTGATAGATACCTCTGATTATGAAATGTCAAACAGTTGATGCTATTTATCAATTACATGAACTAAATATAATTGTTTCTACTTTAGGCACAAGGCCAGCAATTACCCAGTACATTACTGGTACTTTATTTTATCGACCCTGTAAGGATGAAAGGCAAAGTTAACTTCAGCGCGATTTGAACTCAGAATGGCAAGGGATATAACACTATGCGTCAAAGCATAGTGTACGACCCTCTACCAATACTGCCAATCCAAATGCTAGTTAACTTTAAATATCTTAAACAATAGTATGTCTCTATTTCTTTAAATTGAGAGATCATTGCTCTGATACTATGGACATGTGGTTAGAATGTCTCAGGAAAGAGTCGCTGGACAGATTTTTACAGGCAAAACCAACTGGCAGGAGACCCAGAGGTTGACCCCAAGCTAGATGGTTAGATAACATTCATGAGCTTGGCTGGTCTAGCTTATGGGATCCAGCCAGATCAGTTGGAGTCTGTTCCTTCTGACAGGACCCACTGGAGGGAGTGTTTCAGGACAGTGACCTCACGACCCTCTCAGGAATAAGTGGGCAAAAATGGAAAATAATGTACCCATCTAACCCTTGTTAGCAGAGAAAACAAGCATTTAACATTGTTGTTGATTATGATGATGATGGTATACACACCTTTAATTGATATTCAGTTTCAAAGTGAAGAAGTTAAATATAATTATTTTCAAGTTTTGTTTCTAAATATATAGCAGTAATCCCCTATTACTTAACTTTCTTCTATAATGTCTATGGGAAAGGTATGAACATCACAACTTTACATTTTCTCTCTTATATAATGAACCAAGATATATATGTGTTTAAGTGTATCTGTTTATATGTACTTGCGTGTATATGTGTTTGAGTGTATATGTATATATATCTCTTTCAGTGTATGCGTGTATATGTGTTTGAGTGTATATGTATATGTGTTTCAGTGTACGTATGTATATATCTGTTTCAGTGTATGTGTGTATATGTATATATATCTCTTTCAGTGTATGCGTATATATGTGTTTGAACATATGTGTGATTGTGTTTGTGTGTTATGATGATGATGTGTTTGAGTGTGTGTGTATATATTTGTTGGTGTGTAGCATATGTAAATGCTGTTGAAGTTAGCCTTTCCTTTAAACATGTATTATTGAAAAGTTGACCATACACCACATGTTGACTTGTAATATTTTATTATTAGTCCTGAGTGTTTTATTAGGAACAATACATGTCAGGGGTCCATTAGTGTTTCCCATCATTCAATAACAAAACAAACACAGCTACAGATACAAAGTACATAAACCAACAGTACCCTGCTTATAGACTGGATGAACAGGTTCTTCATTGATCAGAAAACAACCATACATCATACCGAATCATAATAATACATTACTGTAACATAACATAAACATTTAAAATCTCTTTATTAACACAAACTATACAGCTGCTGGCTGCAGCATTAAAAAAATATATTAGCAAGAGGAGGAAAGGTAATGCTTTTTTGAATTCCATATGTCAAACACCTGTGGACATGCCTACAAAATCAGAAAACAGTACAGTTCCCATGACTTTCAGAAACATTTTTCACGCTCAGAGCTGCTGAAGCATGGAACAAACTACCTGCATCAGTTGTTAGCTGTCAGGACACTGCATCTTTCAAAACTTCCATGCTTCCCAAAATTTACCAACACTACACTTGATATTCCCCCTCCGTACACATAATGCTTATGTGTATGTGTGTAACGTGTGTGTGTGTGTAGGTTTAGCTGGCCTCCAAGGTATATTTCGTTGGAGGTGTCTTGGGTGATTTAATGATAGGGACCCCAGTCCTATCATATCTTTTCTACAGATGAGTAAACTGCAGCAACGTGAAATAAAGTGTCTTGCTCAAGGAAACAACACATCACCCGGTCCGAGAATTGAACTCACAACCTTTCGATTGCAAGCCCAATGCTCTAACCACTAAGCCATGTGCCTTCACAACATGACTCGTACTTTGTTATCTTTCCTGACATTTGTACATTATTCTGTGTACTATATATGCACATTTGATGAGTTGCACTGCACCTGAGCACTGTACACAATAATTTCATTATCCCTTTCATGGGCTCTAAGACTGGGGAGAGGATGTTACCTGCTGAACAAAAAGAAAACAAAATTAAGTGACTAATGTAATTTTCTAAATTCATTTGCATATATAAAATACCAGACTTTCTCATTGGCTGGTCGTATATTTACTACAAAAAGGAACTATTTCAACACAAAATATAACTACATATAAAAAAAGATTAGCTGATAACACAGCTGTCTTAAATATAATTTCTCAACAAACTAGACGGTCATGGAAACTACATTAATACAGGAATAATATGCAATCCCTTCTCCCCTCGCTTCTCCCCATTCCACCCCCTACACAAGTAGCACATCCTAGCAACAAACTAATAGAAAACTATTTCATAATTACTGCAAAAACCTGATCAAACACAGTCCAAAGATAACCAATGAAAAACAGACACATCATTATTGAGATTTTTGCATTCAATAAAATGACAAAAAGCCTTGTTTTTTTTTCTTTTGCTACCTGATTTACCTGCAATTCTACACTGCAAACACTCAACAAGTCTCCTAAACTTTCATTCACTATATCCCCAGCCTCACCATTATATATATGATGGCTACAACTTGATTTCGAGTAATGCCATTGCTTGATACTTAAGCATGATCATCATGGATGTGGCTTTTTAGTCCTGTAGGGACTTGCCTATGGCCAGCAATACCATGTACTGCAAAGATTGTCACATATCAAACGATGCCTCTGCTTGAAGCTTTTTTAAGTGAGGAAAATCTTTCCATGGGGGCCAATCCCACTGTCTGAACATCGAGTGCAAAAAATGAACTGGTCTACATCATTGGATTGCAAATGAAGTCACAGGTTTTATATCAGAGTGACCTTCTAGAGAGATGTTTTAATGAAGACGAGGAGTCTCTCACTCCACAAAATAAAAAACTATTGGATAGCTGTTGACTCTTTGACGGGTTTATTTTTCATCCCGCCGGGTGTCCAATTTCACCCTCTTCAACAAGCAAGCTTGGTGGGGTTGCCAGTTTAGTTGCCGATGACCCGACCTTGCACAAGTTGTACGGGGTTACATGTTACCAGTAGTGCTGAAGAGTGACTTGACATGATATATACACCAGATCCTAAAACTCCTTTGGTCATTCCAACCCAACATGGCAACCAAGATGGACAGCATCCCTTCCATTACCCACAAATAGTGCACTACTAAACTAGGCCCTCCTCCTATCTATGTAACTCTTCAATCTCTCTCTCCCTCTCTCTCTCATCCCTTTATCACCCCCTCTCTATCATTGTACCCCCCTCTATCACCCAACCCCCACTATCACCAAACCTCCTCTAACACCTTACCCCCCTCTATCACCCTCTCTCTATCCCCTACTCCCTCTCTGTCTACCCACCAGTGATCTGTAGCACTTCTGAACTTGTCAACTTCAGTAAAAGTAATATTGTTGGGTTTGTCGTCAGCAAATTGTCTTCAAATATGTCTGACACAAGAGCTCCCTAGCTACGTTGTCTGACATAAGAGCTCTCTAGCTACATTGCCTGACACAAGAGCTCTCTTGCTACACTGTCTGACACAAGAGCTCTCTAGCTACATTGTCTAACACAAGAGCTTTCTAGCTACATTGCCTGACTGAAGAGCTCCCTAGCTACATTGTCTGACATAAGAGCTCTAACTATGTTAGCTGACACAAGAGCTCTCTAGCTACATTGTCTGACACAAGCGCTCTCTAGCTATATTGCCTGACGCAAGAGCTCCCTAGCTACGCTGTCTGACACAAGAGCTCCCTAGCTGCATTGCCTGACACAAGAGCTCTCTAGCTACATTGCCTGACACAAGAGCTCTCTAGCTACATTGTCTGACACAAGAGCTCTTAGCTACATTGCCTGACACAAGAGCTCTCTAGCTTCATTGTCTGATACAAGAGCTCCCTAACTACATTGCCTGGCACAAGAGCTCTCTAGCTTCATTGTCTGACACAAGAGCTCTCTAGCTACATTGCCAGACACAAGAGCTCCCTAGCTACATTGTCTGCAAGAGCTCTCTAGCTACATTGCCTGACACAAGAGCTCTCTAGCTATGTTGTCTGACACAAGAGCTCTCTAGCTATGTTGTCTGACACCAGAGCTCCCTAGCTACATTGCCTACATACAGTTTCCATACATTTCTCATTTCCTAGTTCAGAAGTTTTTTGTGACAGTCTAGACCAAAGGTTCTCAAAGTGGACGCTACCCCCCCCCCCCCCCCCCCACACACACTTCCTCTGCATTTCAATATTACTCAATGTAAAATGTAATGTAATGCATGAAAAATTGGAAAACATTATTTTTTGTAATATATCAAATCAAAATTACATTATTAAATCTTATCTTGTTTCAAAACTTTTGTGAATATCATGTCAATTACCTATGGCTTAAATTTCATATATATCGAAAGGAAAAAATTTTCAGCAGTGGTTTGGGCCCCCGGGGAACCATAATAGGGGGTTTAACCCCCATTAGGGTGTCTTAATATTATTGAAATTTGCTGAAATTTTGTCATTTACCTATGGTTTAAATTTCATATAAATTGAAGGGAAAAACATTTTCAGCGTGGGTTTGTGCCCCCCAGGGAACCCTTTGATTAAAATGAAATATACTTATCCAAGTACCCTGGGTAATGTAGTTTCAGAATATATATTGTTATGGGGGTCTATCTCCAAAACCATAGGAGGAGTTTGTGAACAAACAAACAAAACAGGAACTACAACTTTATATATAGAGATATATCATTTACAATTTGTGTGTAAACAGGTCTCTCTGGAAATAGGGTTGGGGGTGCTAAGGGTATTTGTGGCCCCAAAAGTTTGAGAACCTCTGGTCTACGCTATTGCAACATGTACTTCCAAAAGGTTGCTTGACATACAATTTATCAGCTCTGGTAGGCACCAAGTTTACTCTGCAGTCTTCCTTCAGTTCATTACAACACTAATAACACACACTTTTCTACAAATGATACCTTGCTTCACTTATTCTTACCCTTCTACATTCAGGTGTTATTTACACACAACCTAAACACCTTACACTTGACATACTAGGAATATATAAACAACAACCTTTAGAACATCTCTCAAGAGAGACATGACAAATTAAGTTATTTCAATATTACAGAAACTCATGAAGTTGCATGGCCTAGTGGGGAGGGTGTTGGACTTGCAATCATAATGTCAGGGGTTCGATTCCTTGACATGGTGGTGTGTTGAGTTTGTAAGCAAAAGTCTTCATTTCACATTGTTGAATTACACTCAGCTAAAAATGAGTACCAGCAGAGGCTGGGAGTTAACCCTGTGATGGACTGGCATCCTATACAGGGGGATGTTTTGTACTCTCAGTCACATATCACCAAGGAATAATCACCAGCCTGATGAGCCTCTGAGCTTGAGACAGACTCACAAAAACTCATCTATTCATATCAAGGAATCAGTATTGTACTTCACATTCTCTAGTCATAAACAACACACAACTAAAACCCTCACATGTACGGCCTATTACATAATGGGGGTCATGGTTGCTGCAGATATTAATGACTTTACTGGCTTTATTATACAGAAACTATGTAATATGACAGTTGTAGCTTAATAACGTCTGTCTTCCTCATTTGGTGGTTGTTGTGGTCCATGTTTGGTTTGTCGAATTTGGAGGGCGGGTCACAGGTTGATTTAGCAGGAGTCATGAGTACAGGTTGGCATTCTGTTTGGGATGTTTGCTCAATATTTTGTGGACAGATTAGAGTAATAACGGTCTTATTTACGTATATATATAAAATCTACATTATCACAACTATATTAGAAAGATCAGGATTCCTTGTTAGAACAAAGAAATAGTTGACCCCTGGTCAGTTGTTAACCCTCTACAAAAGTCAGGTATAAGCCACATTACAATATTATCCACATGAGATGGTGTTAAAATATATCTAAAATGTCATCTGACTGGCAAAGATTCAATTACTAACAAGCTTCAGGTATTCTCTTCCTTTGAACTAACTGGTTACACACCTCATAATGTGTGTGTGCTGCACACCTCATAAATGTGTGTGTGTGTTGCACACCTAAATGTGTGTGTGTTACATACCTCATAAATGTGTATGTGTGTTGTATACCCCATAAATATATGTGTGTATGTGTATGCGTTGCACACTCCATAAATGTGTGTGTGTTGCATACCCCATAAATATATGTCTGTGTGTATGTGTTTGTTGCATATCCCATAAATGTGTGTGTGTGTGATGTACACCCCATAAATATGTGTGTGTGTGTGTGTGTGTGTGTGTACTGAAGTGAGGCTACTGACCTCCCAGACAGGCTGAAGAATCTGTATCCTATTTACATACAGTCTTATCAAATGCAGAGAAGTTGTCATGTCTTTTGACACTGACTGAAGGGTCTCTCTAACTCCTTGTTTGGCAAGTTGTCTATGACTAGATGCCCGTCCTACATGAAATACTGGTGGACTGGGCACTTTTTGTTGTGGCACTGCACCGAGAAATGGACTCTTCATACTACATCATAGTCTACCTGTCTAGTAACTCCAGATATCAACTGTTATAGGATTGAGTGGTGGTGATAGTAGTAGTGGTAGTGGTGGTGATAGTAGTAGTAGTAGTAGTAGTGGTGGTGGTGGTGATAGTAGTAGTAGTAGTAGTGGTGGTGGTGGTAGTACTAGTAGTGGTGGTGGTAGTAGTAGTGGTGGTGATAGTAGTAGTGGTAGTGGTGGTGATAGTAGTAGTAGTAGCAGTGGTGGTGGTGGTGGTGATAGTAGTAGTAGTAGTAGTAGTAGTAGTAGTGGTGGTAGTACTAGTAGTGGTGGTGTTGGTGATAGTAGTAGTGGTGGTGATAGTAGTAGTAGTAGTGGTGGTAGTACTAGTAGTGTTGGTGATAGTAGTAGTGGTGGTGATAGTAGTAGTAGTGATGGTGGTAGTAGTAGTAGTGGTAGTGGTGGTGGTGGTGGTAGTAGTAGTGATGGTGGTAGTAGTAGTAGTAGTGGTGGTGATAGTAGTAGTAGTGGTGGTGGTGATAGTAGTAGTAGTAGTAGTAGTGGTGGTGGTATTAGTAGTGGTGGTGATAGTAGTAATAGTAGTGGTGTTGGTAGTAGTATAACCTGTATCCCTATATCCATCAAGCAGGGAAAAGCGGACGTAAAAAAAAAAAGCATTTAAGTCTAATCTGGAAATGAACCTAACACGGCTTTAGGAAATTTGAACCTTACATAATGATTTATGCAGTTACGGATATATAACTATATATATATATATATATAAATATAAATTTAGCGAGAATCGCATTTCGCCGGGTAGAAATTAGCGAAACGCAACTTCCGTATTGTGCAGACAAGCGCTCCATGGATATGAAGAAGATACCAGAGCTATAAACATAAGTTAAAAAGGTCATACACGCTGAGACGATGGTTAAGAAGCCATTAACCACCAGAGCCAAAAAAGCGAACAAGCTAAATGGGTCAAACAAAATCAAATATGATTGAAATAGTTACACGGACCCTCGGGGAAGATGGAATACTCCGATATAGGGTTTCTGCAACACCTAAATCAATAATACTGTCTGCTTATAAAAAATAAGCTTTTGGTATAATGATCGAACAAGGAATCGCTTTCTCAACAGGCATTTTGTTCTTCGTGGTCCAGAATCTCACAGGTTATTAAAGCACAGGTTATTAAAGCACATGTGAGGTTCAAAGAGGAGAAAACCCCTATTTTGGCCAGTGAATTCAGCGTATGTAGTTATTGCAAAAATTTGCAAAAATAGCACAAAACGAATAAAGCTCTCGGCCGAGTTGTATTTAAAATAAACTTAAGCGATTAATCAGTCAATAGAATTAACTAAAAGCCAAAAAAAATTTACTGGCTAATCGCTTGACTATATATATATATATATATATATATATATATATATATATATATATATATATATATATATATATATATATATATATATACACACACACACACACACAACATTTGTCCCAAAATTAAGGGTACTGATGTTTTATTTAAATGTGTATTAGACATACATGAAATTATAAATTTTCTTCTTCAAAATATGACTCTTGGGGAGTCACACAGTAGCTCCAATGTTTCTTCCATTGATTGTAGCATTGCTACCTTACACACTTGCACCTCTCTAAGACAATGTCACTGGACCATGATCTTTGACGCCACGCAGTAATACAGAAGACCCGCCTTGCCTATGTACAAAGCGAAACCTACAGTCAACAGGCACCTCTTAACCAAATATACACCCCATCCCACTACCCCTACTCCATCCTCCCACTCCCACCAACACCACCCTTTCTCTATAAAGTTATGTTGGTACCACAACATCCAGTCCAAAATAAATGAGGTCGTGTACGTGTCACGACAAAAAAACACAATCCACGCTGTAATGTGGCCATCTAAACTATAATAAAGGAAGGTCTGCGGGACTGCGTACGTTTTGTTTTTTATCCCGTTAGTAAAATAAGTTGGATTACTTTGAATAAATAATGAATATTACATAATTTATCTACTAAATTTCGTAAACAAAAATAATTTCGTAAAAGTAAATAATTTAAAATTGACTTCTTTTCAAAGTTGCACTTCCGGTATATCGTTGCCACCACCACCACTTCAACTACCATATATATAGAAAGAGAGAGTGTGTGATGTTAACACTTCCGGTTGGCCATCGCTTAAATAAACATACTAATTTTCTCCTAATGCAGTTTATATATAATATCGTCTTTTTTTAATGTATCATGGATTACATTACTGATTACATAAGACAGTGTTACAACGTCTTCGTTCAATTTCTGTTTATATTGTCAATTACGATTTTATTTGATGTATCATATCTACATGTATATATACTTGCGTATAATATCAATATACACACTACACATGCTAGCAGAAAACCAGCCGAAGGGTGGTTTTCTGCTAGTGTAGGTAACATGGTAAAAACCTCCCAGTCCAAACTGTAAGCGTGGTTGGTGTTAGGAAGGGCATCCAGCCGTAGAAAACCTGCCAGATAGTCCTATATGAGCGAGACACGGTCAACTGACCAATCTTGCCTCAAGTGGGACAATTCCCGTCTAACCCATGCTAGCGTGGAAGATAGACGTTAAACGATGATGATGATGATATATAATTGTTTCTACTTTAGGCACAAGGCCAGCAATTACCCAGTACATTACTGGTACTTTATTTTATCGACCCCGTAAGGATGAAAGGCAAAGTTAACCTCGGCGGGATTTGAACTCAGATCGTAAAGGGACGTAACTATGCTAGAAAGCATGGCATCCAACCCTCTACCGACACTGCCAATTCACCGATGATATATAATGTATGCTTATTATACAGTACATTTTGTGAAGTGGTTTGTGATAGGAAGGGCATCCTACCATAGAAAACCTGCCAAACAAAATGTTGGGAAGACTCTTCAGCTATGCCAAAAGACATGACAACTTCCTTAGTGTTAGAGGCATGATAAAATACACTCAGTGGAAGAGGGGGTTGTATGTCAGGTCCCTAGGCCCACCTATAAGTCAGAGACTCTGCTTGGGTACTGACCAGTGTGTGACAACACATCCAACCCTTGCTAGCAGGTGAAACAGACATTAAACAATGATGGTGATGATGATGATGGTGAGAATGGTGAGGAGGATGGTGGTGATGGTAAGAATGATGATGATGATGAGGGTGAGGAGGATGGTGGTGAGAATGATGATGATGGTGGTGGTGGTGGTGAGGATGGTGATGATAATGATGGGGAGGAGGATGGTGGTGATGGTGAGAATGATGATGATGGTGGCGAGGGTGAGGATGATGATGATGATGGTGGTGATAATAATGGAGATAATAATGATGGTAGTGAGGGTGATGGTGATGAGGATGGTGTTGGTGTTGGTGTTAGTGTTGGTGAGTAGAATGATGACAATGGTGTTACTGATGATACCTGAAGATAAAAGGACTGAAGCAGCAATGTAATCAGTATATAGATTAAAGCACAAAAGCTATGATTTAATAGTTTGATCAATACATTCTGCATTGCATATGGCATATCTGTGGAATATAGAGCAGCAATTGAGAGATGTTAATGAGAAGTTCTGTAATTCTAGCTTCCAGCAATTATTTGCTGTTTTTAATTATTAATCACAACTACAGTTTTCAATGCTATTATTACTGGAGAACTTTATAGTAATGACAGACAGGCAGTCTAATGTGAAGATGTTAAGGTTAAAAGCTGAAGATGTTTTCAAATTAAATAATAGATTAGAGTAAGAACAGAATAACGGTTGTATCACCATAGCAACATATATGATTGGAAGTGATGTGTGAGAGATGATTGGTTGGAGAGAAAGGGTCAAGGAGATAACATATCTTTGGGAAAACACCAGTGTTGTTGAAGTGGCATTACTTAATATATATGTTTGCATTATACTGGTAATGTATGTAATTAGATTGGAGTTCTGGGTATTGACATGTGTGGTTCTTGGTTAATTTCATGATAGATTTCATCAAAAACATATTTGATGTCTCTATAATGTACACTTAGAGAGAAGATGGATGCTGCCAAGCATTTCTAAGGCCCACTGAAGTGCCATAATGGACCCACAGTGAAATGTTATGAGTGACACCCCAATGACTGACTGCACCAGAGTGAAATGTCTCATGTGGCATTCCAATGACTGACTGCACCAGAGTGAAATGTCTCATGTGGCTCTCCAATGACTGACTGCACCAGAGTGAAATGTCTCGAGTGGCACTCCAATGACTGACTGCACCAGAGTGAAATGTCTCATGTGGAACCCCAATGACTGACTGCACCAGAGTGAAATGTCTCATGTGGCATTCCAATGACTGACTGCACCAGAGTGAAATGTCTCGAGTGGCACTCCAATGACTGACTGCACCAGAGTGAAATGTCTCATGTGGCACTCCAATGACTGACTGCACCAGAGTGAAATGTCTCATGTGGCACCCCAATGACTGACTGCACCAGAGTGAAATGTCTCATGTGGCACTCCAATGACTGACTGCACCAGAGTGAAATGTCTCATGTGGCACTCCAATGACTGACTGCACCAGAGTGAAATGTCTCATGTGGCACTCCAATGACTGACTGCACCAGAGTGAAATGTCTCGAGTGGCACTCCAATGACTGACTGCACCAGAGTGAAATGTCTCATGTGGCACTCCAATGACTGACTGCACCAGAGTGAAATGTCTCGAGTGGCACTCCAATGACTGACTGCACCAGAGTGAAATGTCTCATGTGGCACTCCAATGACTGACTGCAACAGAGTGAAATGTCTTGAGTGGGACCCCAATGACTGACTGTACCAGAGTGAAATGTCTCATGTGGCACTCCAATGACTGACTGCACCAGAGTGAAATGTCTCATGTGGCACTCCAATGACTGACTGCACCAGAGTGAAATGTCTCGAGTGACACCCCAATGACTGACTGCACCAGAGTGAAATGTCTCATGTGGCACTCCAATGACTGACTGCACCAGAGTGAAATGTCTCATGTGGCACTCCAATGACTGACTGCACCAGAGTGAAATGTCTCATGTGGCACTCCAATGACTGACTGCACCAGAGTGAAATGTCTCGAGTGACACCCCAATGACTGACTGCACCAGAGTGAAATGTCTCGAGTGACACCCCAATGACTGACTGCACCAGAGTGAAATGTCTCATGTGGCACTCCAATGACTGACTGCACCAGAGTGAAATGTCTCATGTGGCACCCCAATGACTGACTGCACCAGAGTGAAATGTCTCATGTGGCACTCCAATGACTGACTGCACCAGAGTGAAATGTCTCATGTGGCATTCCAATGACTGACTGCACCAGAGTGAAATGTCTCATGTGGCACTCCAATGACTGACTGCACCAGAGTGAAATGTCTCGAGTGACACCCCAATGACTGACTGCACCAGAGTGAAATGTCTCATGTGGCACTCCAATGACTGACTGCACCAGAGTGAAATGTCTCATGTGGCACCCCAATGACTGACTGCACCAGAGTGAAATGTCTCATGTGGCACTCCAATGACTGACTGCACCAGAGTGAAATGTCTCATGTGGCATTCCAATGACTGACTGCACCAGAGTGAAATGTCTCATGTGGCACTCCAATGACTGACTGCACCAGAGTGAAATGTCTCATGTGGCACTCCAATGACTGACTGCACCAGAGTGAAATGTCTCATGTGGCACTCCAATGACTGACTGCACCAGAGTGAAATGTCTCGAGTGACACCCCAATGACTGACTGCACCAGAGTGAAATGTCTCATGTGGCACTCCAATGACTGACTGCACCAGAGTGAAATGTCTCATGTGGCACTCCAATGACTGACTGCACCAGAGTGAAATGTCTCATGTGGCACTCCAATGACTGACTGCACCAGAGTGAAATGTCTCGAGTGACACCCCAATGACTGACTGCACCAGAGTGAAATGTCTCATGTGGCACTCCAATGACTGACTGCACCAGAGTGAAATGTCTCATGTGGCATTCCAATGACTGACTGCACCAGAGTGAAATGTCTCGAGTGACACCCCAATGACTGACTGCACCAGAGTGAAATGTCTCATGTGGCACTCCAATGACTGACTGCACCAGAGTGAAATGTCTCATGTGGCACCCCAATGACTGACTGCACCAGAGTGAAATGTCTCATGTGGCACTCCAATGACTGACTGCACCAGAGTGAAATGTCTCATGTGGCATTCCAATGACTGACTGCACCAGAGTGAAATGTCTCATGTGGCACTCCAATGACTGACTGCACCAGAGTGAAATGTCTCGAGTGACACCCCAATGACTGACTGCACCAGAGTGAAATGTCTCATGTGGCACTCCAATGACTGACTGCACCAGAGTGAAATGTCTCATGTGGCACCCCAATGACTGACTGCACCAGAGTGAAATGTCTCATGTGGCACTCCAATGACTGACTGCACCAGAGTGAAATGTCTCATGTGGCATTCCAATGACTGACTGCACCAGAGTGAAATGTCTCATGTGGCACTCCAATGACTGACTGCACCAGAGTGAAATGTCTCATGTGGCACTCCAATGACTGACTGCACCAGTTACAGGTATTTCATTGATTGATACTCAGTATCTTATCAGTAGAGATAATTCTTTGGAACACCTTTCAGTGGTAGTTTTTGTTATCTATTTTGAGAACAATACCTTGACATAATTATGAGAAGCTGGTTACAGCTGTTTTGAACAGAAAAAGATGAGAGAATTCTGGCCAGATATGGCCGGTTTAAATGCTAAAGGGTTAAGATGGTATGTTGTTGTTTGAGGGAGATTTAACTGTTCTGTTAGGGCAAGAGTTTTGAGAGCCCACATAAGAGCAGGATATTTGAAGGTGATTTCTGGTACATTAGAGAGAAAACCTGGTCCTTTGTTTTTTGTACTGAGAGGCCATAAAAGATGCTGCACTTGATTGGCTGTGAGATTTTATCAAAGAAGTAAAGTGGGTCTGTTGTGTTTATGAAGTGAATAATTAGAGAAAAGAAAACAGGAGAAAAATATGGTTTTTGTATTAGGGAATGAGAAGAAATTATATTTGCCTGTATGTATTTCATATTTTGTTGTATGTAGTTCATGTTTTGTTAACATGTGCGGCTTAGTGGTTAGAGAATTGGATTTGCAATCATGTGGTTGCGAGTTTGATCCCAGACTGATACATTATGTCCTTGAGCAAGACACTTTATTTCATGTTGCTCTTTCTGCAAGGAGTTACAACTGGTAAATACTATCAGCAATTGGAAAGACCAATGAAAACATTGTTTCTTAGTCCAGTGTGACGAGTTCCACACTACTCAGTAACTCGGTAAGCAAGTGATGTTTGGGATCTTGTTGATTCATTAAAACAAAAAATTCTATTCACTAACTTATCTTATCAAATGACTGAAATGTCTTTGAAATGTTTTGTCTCTTCTCAATCTTTATAGTCTCAGAGCTGACTTAATTCATTTGTAACAAGATAAATATATTTCTTCCAATATACTGATTAACCAATTATTGGAACTTTACATTCAAAATATTGTTTTTTGAGTTCTTTTGGTTCCTTACTTTGAAGTATTGGCTTTCTAGTTTAGTTTGCTGCTACACAAATATTGACTAAATATTGTATACAGAGTCATACTTATATGTATTTGGTCTAGCTGTGAAATAAGGCTAAGTCTGTCACGAGCCCAGAGGTTCATCAGGCCAGTACTTGTCTCAATTTTTGTGACATGAAGCGACTGTGAGTAAAAGACACCTCCCTGGACTGGATGCCAGTCCATCACTGGGTTAAAGTCTGTCTAGAGCCCAGAAGCTCATCAGGCCAGTGCTTATTCCGGTTTCCAGAGACTGGTACAAAGAGGAAGTGATCGGTGAGGCTCCGGTATTTTACAAAGGGGTTGGATTTGTCGTCAATACATTATATGGATCACACAGTCTTTAATGGAATCACAATCATTGAAGGGAGGAGAGAACATTCATAGATTGACCATCATTTAGTCTAGTAGCTTTTAATATTTACAAGAATTTAACATAACTTTTTTCTCTTCACATTCTTTCATTATGCTTCACATTCCTGAAAATCAAGATCAAAATCTAGATTTTGGCAGACAATAATGCTTCACTCCACCCAAAAACTCATTAAAAAGAATTTCATTATAATTCTGTCTAATATAAATTAGTTACCAATTCAAAACCTCTGCCAAAATACTTCTTACAAAAACAATACGTTGTCAACATGGTAAAACCTGCTTGATAATTATGTTAAAACCAAATATCTGATGTAATAACATTACTTTCGTACATACGGAGGTTATAACTTTAAATCTCTTGTATCTTTATAGCTAATAAGACTGTGGGGGCATGTGGGCTAGTGGTAAGGTGTTGGACATAAGATCATAATGTTGTGGGTTTGATTCCTAGACTGGGTTGCGTGTTGTGTTCTTGAGCAAAACACCTTATTTCATGTTGTTCCAGTATACTCAGAATGGATTTCATCAATAGAGATTTATGAGTAGTTTTTTACAGCATTGGTGGTGTAACAGTTAGCATGGTTGCCATCCAAGCAGTCGAACTGGGTTCAACTCCAAGTCGACGCAGGCGTTAAACATTTTACTGAAATCATCATCATCATCATCATCATCAACGTTTAACGTCCGTGTTCCACGCTTGCATGGGTTTGGACGGGGGTAGTCCCACTTGAGGCAAGAGTGATTGTCTTGCTCGCATAGGACTGTCTGGCAGGTTTTCTACAGTTGGATGCCCTTCCTAACACCAACCACATTTACAGTGTGGGTCTGGGAGGTTTTTACCGTGTTGCCTACACGGCCACATTACAGCGTGGACTGTGTGTTTTTTTGTCGTGACACCTACACGATCTCATTTGTTTCGGCCTGGATGGCGCGGCACCAACATAACTTTACATAGAACGGGGTGGTGTGGATGGGGTGGGGGTGGCGGCGGGAGGGGTGTATTTTGTTAGAGATGCCTACTGGCAAGGCGGGTCTTCTCTGTTACTGAGTACCGCCAAAGGTCACGGTCCAGTGACATTGTCTTGGAGAGGTGTAAGTGTGTGAGGTCGGAGTTTATCAGCTCATCCCATGTTTTTAGAAATTAGCTGAAGAGTAAAGAACATTCCATTATTTTATTATGTGTTCCAGGTGAGAGGCTGAGGCCATGCTGGGGCACCGCCACTGTTGCTACACTATCTATAGCCAGCCTTCCTTGGTTGGTTGTTGATGCAAAAGGGAGTTTGTTGCTGCTGCTCTTATTTGTGTTTCACCTCGTGTTGTGGGTTCATCCAGGATCTTAGTCATTGAATCAGTATATGTAAATGTAATGCCTTTAAGTGTAGAGACATCCATTAGTATATACTAATTGTTGCTTAGTTTATACTGAGACTGGGTGGCTTTCAGAATAATTGAAACAATACACAGGAAATATTTACTTTAACAAAATAATATTCTTATTCCATGTATGTACAAGATAAATTAGCACATACTTTAGATTATAATAAACATTTAACAAAAGATAGAACCAAATTAATTTACTTATTAAGCATGCATTATTAATTGGTTGAGAATTCCCAAGGGAAAATAACGAGCAGAGCAAAATACTCCACAAACAGAAAGATATAAACTAACAAAATTCTAACAATGTAAAAAATCATTAAGTAATAAGAACAATAAAAGTTTCGAAGTAGAATGGTAGAAAGATGAATGAGGAATCTGAAAAATAATAGTTTAATAGCTTCTGTAATTAGTGTTGAGTTTAAAACAAGATCAGTTTCATGAAAATGTAACCAATAACCCAGATATTATTAGCAGAACAGTATAAAACAAACCCACCCACACGTACACCACAAACCCCTCCCCACAGAGTAATAGGTAATGTTTGGTAGCTGGGTTTTTGTTTTGCATAATTAGACATCTCAGATTACATGATTGCTTATTTAACATATCAGGAAATGATTTCTTTCCAAATAGGAACCTATTATCAATACAAAACTATGTGTATGTTTAACAAATAAAGACATGTGCTAGTAGACCCATTACAAAATTGTTGATGTAATCATCATCATTATTATTTTTTTATGTCTGCCTTTCTATGATGGCATTGAGTTGGGAGTTTGAGGAAGTTGCTTTACAGCTGACATATTCCTGGAGATATCTTTTGCTTAGTCACTTTATGACATACAGGAATATGGTGTATCTATAACTGGGATACACACACAGTTATGGCATATAACTGGGATACACGGTAATAACATGTAACTGGGATACACACACACAGTTATGACATATAACTGGGATACACACACACAGTTATGGCATATAACTGGGATACATACACACAGTTATGGCATATAACTGGGATACAGACACAGTTATGACATATAACTGGGATACATACACACAGTTATGGCATATAACTGGGATACATACACACAGTTATGGCATATAACTGGGATACACACACACAGTTATGGCATATAACTGGGATACATACACACAGTTATGGCATATAACTGGGATACAGACACAGTTATGACATATAACTGGGATACACACACAGAGTTATGACATATAACTAGGATACACACACAGTTATGGCATATAACTGGGATACACACACAGTTATGGCATATAATTGGGATACACACACACAGTTATGGCATATAACTGGGATACACACACACAGTTATGGCATATAACTGGGATATACCCACAGTTATGACATATAACTGGGATACACACACAGAGTTATGACATATAACTGGGATACACACACAGTTATGACATATAACTGGGATACACACACAGTTATGGCATATAATTGGGATACACACACACAGTTATGGCATATAACTGGGATACACACACACAGTTATGGCATATAACTGGGATATACCCACAGTTATGACATATAACTGGGATACACACACAGTTATTACATATAACTGGGATATACCCACAGTTATGACATATAACTGGGATACGCACACACAGTTATTACATATAACTGGGATACACACAGTTATAACTGGGATACACACACAGTTATAGCATATAATTGGGATACACACACAGTTATGACATATAACTGGGATACACACAGTTATGACATATAACTGGGATACACACACAGTTATGACATATAACTGGGATACACACACACACAGTTATGACATATAATTGGGATACACACACAGTTATGACATATAACTGGGATATACACACAGTTATGACATATAACTGGGATACACACACAGTTATGACATATAACTGGGATACACACACACAGTTATGACATATAACTGGGATACACACACACACAGTTATGACATATAACTGGGATACACACACAGTTATGACATATAACTGGGATACACACACACACAGTTATGACATATAACTGGGATACACACACACACAGTTATGACATATAACTGGGATACACACACAGTTATGACATATAACTGGGATACACACACACAGTTATGACATATAACTGGGATATACACACAGTTATGGCATATAACTGGGATACACACAGTTATGACATATAACTGGGATATACACACAGTTATGGCATATAACTGGGATATACACACAGTTATGGCATATAACTGGGATACACACAGTTATGACATATAACTGGGATGCACACACAGTTATGGCATATAATTGGGATACACACACAGTTATGGCATATAACTGGGATATACACACAGTTATGATATATAACTGCGATAGACACCCAGTTATGACATATAACTGGGATACACACACAGTTGTGAAATATAACTGGGATATACACAGTTATGGCATATAACTGGGATACATCCACAGTTATGACATATAACTGGGATATACACACAGTTATGGCATATAACTGGGATACATACAGTTATGGCATATAGCTGGGATACACACACACCGTTATGGCATATAACTGGGATACATACACACAGTTATGACATATAACTGGGATACACACAGTTATGTCATATAACTGGGATACACACAGTTATGGCATATAACTGGGATACACACAGTTATGGCATATAACTGGCATACACACAGTTATTAAATATAACTGGGATACACACAGTTATGACATATAACTGGGATACACACAGTTATGACATATAACTGGGATACACACAGTTATTACATATAACTGGGATACACACAGTTATGACATATAACTGGGATACACACACAGTTATGTCATATAACTGGGATATACACACAGTTATGGCATATAACTGGGATACACACAGTTATGGCATATAACTGGGATACACACGCAGTTATGGCATATAACTGGGATACACACAGTTATGACATAACTGGGATACACACACAGTTATGGCATATAACTGGGATACACACAGTTATGACGTATAACTGGGATACACAGTTATGACATATAACTGGGATACACACAGTTATGACATATAACTGCGATACACACACAGTTATGACGTATAACTGGGATATACACAGTTATGGCATATAACTGGGATATATACACAGTTATGACATAACTGGGATACATACAGTTATGACATATAACTGGGATACACACACAGTTATAACATATAACTGGGATACACACACACACGCAGTTATGGCATATAACTGGGATACACACACACACACACACAGTTATGGCATATAACTGGGATACACACACACACACACAGTTATGGCATATAACTGGGATATACACACAGTTATGATATATAACTGGGATATACACACAGTTATGATATATAACTGGGATACACACAGTTATGACATATAACTGGGATATACACACAGTTATGATATATAACTGGGATACACACAGTTATTACATATAACTGGGATACACACACAGTTATGACATATAACTGGGATACACACAGTTATGACATATAACTGGGATACACACACAGTTATGGCATATAACTGGGATACACACAGTTATAACATATAACTGGGATACACACACAGTTATGGCATATAACTGGGATACACACGCAGTTATGGCATATAACTGGGATACACACAGTTATAACATATAACTGGGATACACACACAGTTATGACATATAACTGGGATACACACAGTTATGACATATAACTGGGATACACACACAGTTATGGCATATAATTGGGATACACACAGTTATGACATATAACTGGGTTACACACACACACACACAGTTATGGCATATAACTGGGATACACACAGTTATGACATATAACTGGGATACACACACAGTTATGGCATATAATTGGGATACACACATTTATGACATATAACTGGGATACACAGTTATGACATATAACTGTGATACACACACAGTTATGACATAACTGGGATACATCAACAGTTATGACATATAACTGGGATATACACGCAGTTATGGCATATAACTGGGACACACACAGTTATGGCATATAGCTGGGATACATACACACAGTTATGACATATAACTGGGATACACACACACAGTTATGGCATATAACTGGGATATACACACAGTTATTGCATACAACTGGGATACACACAGTTATGACATACAACTGGGATACACACACAGTTATGACATATAACTGGGATACATACACAGTTATGGCATATAACTGGGATACACACACAGTTATGACATATAACTGGGATACACACAGTTATGGCATATAACTGGGATACACAGTTATGACATATAACTGGGATACACACAGTTATGGCATATAACTGGGATACACAGTTATGACATATAACTGGGATACACACAGTTATGACATATAACTGGGATACACACACATACACACACAGTTATGGCATATAACTGGGATACACACACACACAGTTATGACATATAACTGGGATACACACAGTTATGGCATATAACTGGGATACACAGTTATGACATATAACTGGGATACACACAGTTATGGCATATAACTGGGATACACACACAGTTATGACATATAACTGGGATACACACACACAGTTATGACATATAACTGGGATACACAGGGTTATGACATATCACTGGGATACACACACACACAGTTATTAGATATAAAATAATAGGAATCAGGAGATAACATCAAAATAAAAAATTGAAGTATAGATGTGGGTAGATAGAGAAAAACCCAATTTTCCATGATGTATCTTGTTTGAAGATATTCAATATAGATAATGTATATAAAGTTAATACAAGTTTATAAAAAATATTCTTCTGATTCTGTCTTTAACATATGTTGATTTATAATTATTAAAAAAAAAAAAACTCTAACAATAAATATTTATTTATTTCAATCATTGATATTTCATGATCAAAACTATCCAGCAACACTTCTTCCTCTTATTCCTGAGAGGGTTTTAGGGGTAGAGTCCTCAAACACTCCTTCCAGCAGGTTCTGTCAGAAGCAACTGACACCAAGCAAGACCAGCCAAACTCGTGGATGTTATCCAACCATCTTACTCAGGGTCTACCTCTAGGTCTCTTGAGGAATAGTTTTATCCGTAAAATCTGTCCAGTGATTCTTTCCTGAGACATACTAACCACATGCCCATAGTATCAGAGCTGTGATCTGTCAATTCAGAGAAGTAGTAATTCTACCAGGAGTGACTTTCTGATCTCTAAGCCACACACTCTATCAAGTAACATCCTCCAAAGATCCTTCAGAGGAACCCCATTTCAGCCACTTGTTTTCGCGACCATATTCTTTCAGTCCCCGCAACACTTAATCAACCATATTTACATCTGAGAAAGGAATTTTGAATGTCATTCTTTGCCCCAAGAGAGGAAAGAGAGGCATTGGTGGTCTTAAGTGAAATTAAATACAGGGCTATAGCTTGGAATCAAAACAGTATTGTTATCTTAGTTTCTAAGGAACTTTTTATTTTACTTTAAAAAATATGGATGGAAGTATCAAATCAAATCAAATCTGACTTCTGGTCTTCCTCAAGAGCATTTTTTTTCAAAAGGAGTAATTCAACTTGATATTTATTCACAATTAGCTAAGCTGGGTCATTGGGAGAGTAAAATGTCTTAGGTATCTGTACTGATGGTTTGTGTCAAAGATACAAGTACAGGACACAGAATTAAACTGAATGATACAAATATTACTGCTGTCTTCGGATCATCCATTTCTGCAATAAAATATTTTTATACTAAAATATTCTGATATTTATCTCAATCATCATCATCATCATCATCATCATCATTTAATGTCTATTTTCCGCACTAGCATGGGTTAGAAGGGTTTGTCTCATTAGAGGAAAGTTGGGTCGGGTGACTGTGTCTAGCTCATATAGGATTGTGTCTTGCTAGAATTCTACGGTTGGATGCCCTGCCTAACGGCAATCACATTTACAGTGTGGGATGGGTGCTTTTTTGTCATGACACCTACACAACCACTGGTGGTGATGGTGAGGATATTTGAAAACAGCACAACAAACTGATGAAATAGTCCCTAATCAAAGTATTGTTACTATCTTAGCCATTGACATGCCAAGGACAAGTCATGAAAAGTCAACTTCTCCATTGAATGTCTGCTGCCCTATCTAATCATTAGGTCATCAACACTTCAGTCCATCCAACAGGCTTCCACACAGTCTCCATCTACCAAATTTCATTTACACGGTTTTGGTTGAAAACACTTTCTCCAAGTATTGTACAGTGAGACTGATTCCCATCTAACTTTGATCAAAATATGGAGCCTTATTTCACAGCTTGACCAAATACTATAACTCTGCATACATAACTAACATGGAGACTTATTTCACAGTGGCCTAGTGGTAAGGGTGTTGAACTTGCAATGATAATGTTGTGGGTTTGATTCTTGGACTGGATTGTGTGTTGTGTTCTTGAGTAAAACACTTTATTTCATGTTCTCCAGTATATTCAGCTGAAAACAAGTAACAGCAATAGCTGGGGGTTTAACCCTGTGATAGACTGGTGTCCTGTCCAGGGGGAAGTCTCATACTGTCGCTTCATGCCACGGAAACCGAGATAAGCACCGGCTTGATGAGCCTATGGGTTTGAGAAAGACTTTAACCCACAGAAACTGGGATAAGCACTAGCTTGATGAACCTTCAGATTTGAGACAGACTTTAGACCTTCTTTTAGAAGTAGGCTGGTGGAGCATCTGAAAGTTGTGTTGACTACAGACACAAAACAATGCTGTTGACAGGATACAAACAATTGACTTCTCCATTAGTTATCATTTGGTCATCCACACTCCCATTTATAGGCCTGCTTCCATGTCAGACTGATAATAAACACATATGTATGTTGATAACACCGCAGACACACACACATCTGTGTATGTGTGTGTCTACAGTCAATGAGGGGTCTTCAGTGTTACATTTGATCTGCTAATAATAGCAACAAAAATCTCTCCAAATTACAGCCCACTTGATTTCAAAAAGGCAGTGAACATTAGATAATGTAGTCCTAGGTAAACATGACAGGATGGTTGAGACTGGTATAGTTTTCATAATAGGGCTAGCCTGGGATTAAACAACAACAACTCTCTCACGTATACACTCACACACACACATGTACACATATACAATCACACTGTCTCTCACATTCTCACAAGCACATACATACACAGTGAGACATAACAAATAATTGTCTTAATTAGATACAAAATGTTTCATTTTGTTTGTTCGGTGACTAATTAAGTAATTGTAATTGATACTAAGTTACTAGTAAACTAATCAGCATAGTTTTGTTAAATGTGGGATTTGACATACAAGTTGGTAGGTGAACTCAACCAGTCTGTCATAGCTTTGGTAAGAATTGAGATACAAGTTGGTAGGTGAACTCAACCAGTTTGTCATAGCTTTAGTTGTTATGGATTTATTATAGTCAGATGACAATGAAACATAAAGTTTGAGTTTAGAGAAAAAATCAATTTTCAAGTTATATTGTGTGTATCTTGTGTGTGTGTGTGTGTGTAAATGTTGTGTGTATGACTTTAATGTATTGTTAATCAATTTTCTACTTATATCTTGTGTGTGTGTATGTGCGTCTGTGTGTGTTTGTGTGTGTGTCTGACTTTAATACATTGTTATTATTTAACACCCAGGCCTATTACTAGAGATATTCTGGCTACAGCCATTCCATCCTACCTTTAGACATAGTACACCTAGGGCCATATAGTTTAATGTATCTTTCCTTTTATAATATGTTAGGGTGTGGTTTTTAGATAACATGGCTGCTATTTCTAGCAGGCCAAGCTATCGCATAGAGCAATAGTTTCTAACTTTTAACTTTTATCACAACCAGTGCCAGATTTACCATTGTGCTTAGGTGTGCTTATGCACAGGGTCCTATTGGCCAGGGGGAGCCTGTCTTCCTGCCAAACAAATGTTTTACAATGAATTTCTCCAATGTAAGAGGCCATATAACTTAACTAGCATGGGCCCTCATTTGTCATAAATCCAGCACTGATCGCAACCCTTTCTAACAAATAAATAATCGTTTCAGACCCATTTTTGGATATTTAATATAAACAGAGTTGTTATATCATGAGATAGAATGATTTATGGCATTCATTCTGGCTCTCTGCTCTCTCAGTTGAAATGCCACCAAAGTCAACTTTGCCTTTCATCCTTTCAAGGTCGATAAAAGAGTACCAGTCTAGTACTGGGGGTTAAATTCTCCCTCTATATCTCTTTCTTATTTCCTCTCTCTCTCACTCTCTAACCTTCTATGGAAGAAATTGCTGTATTCAGACCTGGAGAGGTGATGTGCTCCACCAGACTTAAAATGCGTAAGAAACATCATATGCCACTATGGCACCGCTATGACTCCATCAGGAGTTACGGGACCATACATACATGTTAATAAATCTTGGTGGGTGGTGTTTACAAATGATTATACATGTAGTTATTGCATCTGTCTGGCCTAGAACACAATGTCAATCTGAATTGTTCTGTTAAATATCTACATGATCTTTAAGTCAGAGTATTTTCATTTCACTCGGTATGTTCAATTAGTATAGTTTCTGTGCAGGAATTATTACTTTGAATGCTATGTTGCTTGTTGTTTATCTCCAGGTACGCCTTATTCAGCAGATTTATAATCTAATAAACACTCCTAGCCCCAACCCTCACCTGATAAGTCCCCATGCACCCCCTTCCATCCCACTCTGTAATGTGATCATGTTGGTGACATGACATGTTGATGATGATGATGGTTCCAGCTGTGACTATCCTCTACTTCCAGAAATATCCAGGACCATATTATCTTATGTGTTCTTTCCTTTTTTTCTTCAAGACAATGAAATGTGGTTTGAGGCAGATTTAGCTACTATTTCCATCAGGTGGAATAACTTGTATAGAAGTAGCTTCACTAGGATAAATGGGTTTCCTCAGCCAAAAATTTGAAAGATTTGATTGTTGTTGCTATTGCTGTTGTTTTCGTGAGTTTGTCTTTGTAAAGGAATGAATACAAGCAACATGACATTACCTGCTATTTTAGAAATTGAATGAAAACTTAAAAACAGATGCCAAATGTAATCTAGTTACTTCAACACCAATTGAATTGGTCGTATCAGTTTCTCTTCTACAGCAAACATCGGGACAATTACAACTTTTGTTACTATATTTCTCATGAAAGACACTGCCTATGCTTTGCAAATAATTTTGAAAATAATCAAGGATTTGGATGGATTTAATTATATAAACACGCTTTCTCATCCAGGAAGCCTGCACAGTGTACTCTACATGTGAATGGTGTTACACTGAAGCAGGTAGAGAAGTTCAAATATCGAGGCCATGTTCATGTGTGAAGGCAGGAGACTGAATTAAGTGCAAGAATTGCAAGAGTTGGTGCAGTAATGTGCCAGCTTCAGCATTCAGTAATCAGAAGGGAGGTAGGTGTAAAAGCCAAACTCGGTGTCTTCAATTCGGTATTTGTGCCAACCCATACCTATGGTCATGAATCTTGGGTAATGCTCAAAAAAGTATTATCGCAAATTCAAGCGGCCACAATGGGGTTCCTCCAAAGGGTCTTTGGAGTAACATTACTCGATAGATCAGAGATCAGAGAATCACACCAGGTAGAGCCACTACTTCTCTGAATTGAGAGATCACAGCTCTGATACTATGGGCATGTGGTTAGAATGTCTCAGGAAAGAATTGCTGGTCAGATTATATGGGCAAAACAAACTGGTAGGAGACCCAGAGGTAGACCCTGAGCAAGATGGTTAGATAACATCCATGAGCTAGGTTGGTCTCACTTGGGGATCCAGCCAGATCAGTTGGAGACGGTTGCTTCCGACAGGATCTGCTGAAAGGAGTGTTTGAGGACTCTGCCCCCACAAGCCTCTCAGGAATAAGGGTCCAAAGAAAAAGATGAAGACGGCAATGACAACGAAGAACTTTTTATTAAGTCATGTTCTAAACAGAAGCTTAATAATGAAAAATATAGTTATTTTACTAAATTCCTCCAAAATTTTTTTTTTTTTCAATATCAGTTGAAACATATTGGAAGTGTGTGTTTTGTTCTATCAATATGGTAACAATAGGGTTAATAATAAGATATTCCATTTTTTAAAATGAAAGACATATCTAACATAGAAATGTTTTGTCCTGGATATAATACATATTGACATATATTCCATTTACATTAAATATATAAGACTTAACAGCTTCAACTGTAAATTTTTTTTGATATAAATATCTAAAATGTAAAACATGTCAGCTACTTGTTCAGAATATTTGGTGTGGGAATGGGAAGGAATATTTGATAAATGAAAATACAGCATTTATCAGAATGAATAAGACTCATTATTTTTTAAGATCAAAACCAGATGTTTCTAGTTGCTAAGTTTCTAAGGATATTTAGATCAGTTTTATACTGATACAAGTAAATTTTCTGATAAGTAGTTCAACAGTTTTGCTAACATAAAATTTTACTGTACTATTAACTGTACTAATTATCTCCTGCTATATATTAACTCAGATATGATGTGTATGTGTGTCTGTGTGTGTATGTGAGTATGTATGTGTGTGTGTATATGTGTGCATGTAGACGGCATAACGTAAGTTGGATGTGTAATGTTAGTGTACACGAATGACATAACATAAAATGAGCTGAGAGAAAAACTCTGTTTAAAAGTTCACCAACGATGTGAACAAGAGAGAAGACTGGCTGATGTGTCGGAAGATGTATGTTTAAAGGAATGCCGAGAAATTTCAGTGGATGGGACTCATGGAAGAGGTAGACTTGGGAAGACATGAGATGATGTGGAGAAGTCTTAGAAGCTGAATCTTATGATAGAGAAGACAAAATACTACAAGCAGTACTGGAGAAGACCCTACCATTATAAGCATGTGATTCCCCGCTCTTTTCATTACTCCTTAGTAACTATTCTCATCATCATTAAACTCTACTCCTACCAGCATCATATCACTCTTCCTCTCATCACCTTGTCAAACCCTACCACACCTGTCATACACCTAGGACATAATTTCTTAATCCTCTCTCTCCCACATCACTCAAAGCCAACAACATCATTCACCCACCCCACCACCCCCATAATATACATCACTCAAGGCCCTCATCTACCACTCTCTCTCAACATATTCCCCTACTGCTGATTAAATCACCAAAGAAACAAAATCTGTCAACAGCTTCCTGGCATCTGAATCTATTTCATTTGTGCTTTTAGTGCTTCTCCTCTGCATCTGCCACATATAAAGTCTTATTTCTTTGTTAACCTGCCTATATTTTCATTATATCTCTTGTGCCTCCACAGATCACACTGTATGTATCTTATGGAATTTCTACGTGATCATATCAAACAAGGCCACTTCTCTGGCGTTACTAGTTTCCTCACCTCTTTCCTACTTATTAGAACTTGGGTCTTTGTTAAGTTTACTTTTAGGCCTTTTGATTCTAAGTTTTTTTTTCTTTTTCACATCTGAAATTTTGCTTTTAACCCTCACAGATTCAGCTATAAAGACTAGATGATCAGTATACAGAAATTCACATTGTGTGCCAGTCTTAAACTCTTCAGATATGGCTTGAAGGACAATAATTGTTTCTACTTTAGGCACAAGGCCAGCAATTACCCAGTGCATTACTGGTACTTTATTTTATCGACCCCGTAAGGATGAAAGGCAAAGTCAACCTCGGCGGGATTTGAACTCAGATCGTAAAGGGACGTAACTATGCTGGAAAGCATGGCGTCCGACCCTCTACCGATACTGCCAATCCGACAATAATAAACAGTAGTTGATTGAGGACTGAGCTCTGATGCACCCCCTCCCCCCACATGCAATTAAATTCATCACTGTACTTATTGCTACCCCTCACCATGCCAGTTGCACCCCTATACAATTTTCTACACCTAGCTTCCTTAGAACCCACCAGATTACAGAAGAGGGAACCTTGTTAAAGGCTTTATCCAGATCCACAAATGCCAGACATATAGACTAACTCTTAGCCATGTTCATATAAAAATGAGAAAACTCATCGCTAGAACAGCCGTTAAAACAGCTAAATGCTGTCAAAGACAGTGATGGGCCAAAATGCCTCATAGGACAGGGACCAGCTACCAGGGGTCAACAGAGAGACAGACCATGAGGTGGGTGACAGGCAGAGGAAATATAGAAAAGATTGAAAGTAGAGGACAATGTTTATTTATTTATCTTAGCCATGTATTTCTCCTGCAGTTGTGTCACAAGGAAGATGACGTTAATACTACCCCAACTTAACATAAAGCTAAACTGCATTATATCTAATTTATCTGTCCATAATTAATTGTACCATAATTCTTTCAGTAATTTTCATAAACTGGTCCCTCAATTTGATGTCTCTGTAGTTACCTCTCTCTAGGGCTTCACCTTTGCCCTTATAGCAGTTTACAATGTTACTACTGTGCTAGTCATTAGATATGACACCATCTTATACTACTTGATTATGTGTCTGACTAGTTTGTAATCTACCATGCCCACCAGATGTTTTTACTATCTCAGCTTCCCTTCCTTCATATCCTTAATTACTTTCTCTATTACACTGCTGTCAACTTTTATGTCTACTCCCTCAGTTGGGTCTTCATGGAGTAGTTCCCCCACTGTCCCATTTATGGCTACTCCCTCAGTTGGTCTTCATGGAGTAGTTCCCCCACTGTCCCATTTATGTCTACTCCCTCAGTTGGGTCTTCATGGAGTAGTTCCCCCACTGTCCCATTTATGTCTACTCCCTAAGTTGGTCTTCATGGAGTAGTTCCCCCACTGTCCCATTTATGTCTACTCCCTCAGTTGGTCTTCATGGAGTAGGTCTCCCACTGTCCCATTTATGTCTACTCCCTCAGTTGGTCTTCATGGAGTAGTTCCCCCACTGTCCCATTTATGTCTACTCCCTCAGTTGGTCTTCATGGAGTAGTTCCCCCACTGTCCCATTTATGTCTACTCCCTCAGTTGGGTCTTCATGGAGTAGGTCCCCCACTGTCCCATTTATGTCTACTCCCTCAGTTGGTCTTCATGGAGTAGGTCCCCCACTGTCCCATTTATGTCTACTCCCTCAGTTGGTCTTCATGGAGTAGTTCCCCCACTGTCCCATTTATGGCTACTCCCTCAGTTGGTCTTCAGGGAGTAGTTCCCCCACTGTCCCATTTATGTCTACTCCCTCAGTTGGTCTTCAGGGAGTAGTTCCCCCACTGTCCCATTTATGTCTACTCCCTCAGTTGGGTCTTCATGGAGTAGTTCCCCCACTGTCCCATTTATGTCTACTCCCTCAGTTGGTCTTCATGGAGTAGTTCCCCCACTGTCCCATTTATGTCTACTCCCTCAGTTGGTCTTCATGGAGTAGTTCCCCCACTGTCCCATTTATGTCTACTCCCTCAGTTGGGTCTTCATGGAGTAGTTCCCCCACTGACCCATTTATGTCTACTCCCTCAGTTGGGTCTTCATGGAGTAGTTCCCTCACTGTCCCATTTATGGCTACTCCCTCAGTTGGGGCTTCATGGAGTAGGTCCCCCACTGACCCATTTATGTCTACTCCCTCAGTTGGGTCTTCATGGAGTAGTTCCCTCACTGTCCCATTTATGGCTACTCCCTCAGTTGGGGCTTCATGGAGTAGGTCCCCCACTGTCCCATTTGTGTCTACTCCCTCAGTTGGGTCTTCATGGAGTAGTTCCCCCACTGTCCCATTTATGGCTACTCCCTCAGTTGGTCTTCATGGAGTAGTTCCCCCACTGTCCCATTTATGTCTACTCCCTCAGTTGGGTCTTCATGGAGTAGTTCCCCCACTGTCCCATTTATGTCTACTCCCTCAGTTGGGTCTTCATGGAGTAGTTCCCCCACTGTCCCATTTATGTCTACTCCCTCAGTTGGGTATTCATGGAGTAGTTCCCCCACTGTCCCATTTATGTCTACTCCCTCAGTTGGTCTTCATGGAGTAGTTCCCCCACTGTCCCATTTATGTCTACTCCCTCAGTTGGTCTTCATGGAGTAGTTCCCCCACTGTCCCATTTATGTCTACTCCCTCAGTTGGGTCTTCATGGAGTAGTTCCCCCACTGACCCATTTATGTCTACTCCCTCAGTTGGGTCTTCATGGAGTAGTTCCCTCACTGTCCCATTTATGGCTACTCCCTCAGTTGGGGCTTCATGGAGTAGGTCCCCCACTGACCCATTTATGTCTACTCCCTCAGTTGGGTCTTCATGGAGTAGTTCCCTCACTGTCCCATTTATGGCTACTCCCTCAGTTGGGGCTTCATGGAGTAGGTCCCCCACTGTCCCATTTGTGTCTACTCCCTCAGTTGGGTCTTCATGGAGTAGTTCCCCCACTGTCCCATTTATGGCTACTCCCTCAGTTGGTCTTCATGGAGTAGTTCCCCCACTGTCCCATTTATGTCTACTCCCTCAGTTGGGTCTTCATGGAGTAGTTCCCCCACTGTCCCATTTATGTCTACTCCCTCAGTTGGGTCTTCATGGAGTAGTTCCCCCACTGTCCCATTTATGTCTACTCCCTCAGTTGGGTATTCATGGAGTAGTTCCCCCACTGTCCCATTTATGGCTACTCCCTCAGTTGGGTCTTCATGGAGTAGTTCCCCCACTCTCCCATTTATGTCTACTCCCTCAGTTGGTCTTCATGGAGTAGGTCCCCCACTGTCCCATTTATGTCTACTCCCTCAGTTGGTCTTCATGGAGTAGTTCCCCCACTGTCCCATTTATGGCTACTCCCTCAGTTGGGTCTTCATGGAGTAGGTCCCCCACTGTCCCATTTATGTCTACTCCCTCAGTTGGTCTTCATGGAGTAGTTCCCTCACTGTCCCATTTATGTCTACTCCCTCAGTTGGGTCTTCTTGGAGTAGGTCCCCCAATGTCCCATTTATGTCTACTCCCTCAGTTGGGTCTTCATGGAGTAGGTCCCCCACTGTCCCATTTATGTCTACTCCCTCAGTTGGTCTTCATGGAGTAGTTCCCCCACTGTCCCATTTATGTCTACTCCCTCAGTTGGGTCTTCATGGAGTAGTTCCCTCACTGTCCCATTTATGGCTACTCCCTCAGTTGGGTCTTCATGGAGTAGGTCCCCCACTGTCCCATTTATGTCTACTCCCTCAGTTGGGTCTTCATGGAGTAGTTCCCCCACTGTCCCATTTATGTCTACTCCCTCAGTTGGGTCTTCATGGAGTAGTTCCCCCACTGTCCCATTTATGTCTACTCCCTCAGTTGGGTCTTCATGGAGTAGGTCCCCCACTGTCCCATTTATGTCTACTCCCTCAGTTGGGTCTTCATGGAGTAGTTCCCCCACTGTCCCATTTATGTCTACTCCCTCAGTTGGGTCTTCATGGAGTAGTTCCCCCACTGTCCCATTTATGTCTACTCCCTCAGTTGGGTCTTCATGGAGTAGTTCCCCCACTGTCCCATTTATGTCTACTCCCTCAGTTGGTCTTCATGGAGTAGTTCCCCCACTGTCCCATTTATGGCTACTCCCTCAGTTGGTCTTCATGGAGTAGTTCCCCCACTCTCCCATTTATGTCTACTCCCTCAGTTGGTCTTCATGGAGTAGTTCCCCCACTGTCCCATTTATGTCTACTCCCTCAGTTGGTCTTCATGGAGTAGTTCCCCCACTGTCCCAGTTATGTCTACTCCCTCAGTTGGTCTTCATGGAGTAGTTCCCCCACTGTCCCATTTATGTCTACTCCCTCAGTTGGTCTTCATGGAGTAGTTCCCCCACTGTCCCATTTATGTCTACTCCCTCAGTTGTGTCTTCATGGAGTAGGTACCCCACTGTCCCATTTATGTCTACTCCCTCAGTTGGGTCTTCATGGAGTAGTTCCCCCACTGTCCCATTTATGGCTACTCCCTCAGTTGGTCTTCATGGAGTAGTTCCCCCACTGTCCCATTTATGTCTACTCCCTCAGTTGGGTCTTCATGGAGTAGTTCCCCCACTGTCCCATTTATGTCTACTCCCTAAGTTGGTCTTCATGGAGTAGTTCCCCCACTGTCCCATTTATGTCTACTCCCTCAGTTGGTCTTCATGGAGTAGGTCTCCCACTGTCCCATTTATGTCTACTCCCTCAGTTGGTCTTCATGGAGTAGTTCCCCCACTGTCCCATTTATGTCTACTCCCTCAGTTGGTCTTCATGGAGTAGTTCCCCCACTGTCCCATTTATGTCTACTCCCTCAGTTGGGTCTTCATGGAGTAGGTCCCCCACTGTCCCATTTATGTCTACTCCCTCAGTTGGTCTTCATGGAGTAGGTCCCCCACTGTCCCATTTATGTCTACTCCCTCAGTTGGTCTTCATGGAGTAGTTCCCCCACTGTCCCATTTATGGCTACTCCCTCAGTTGGTCTTCAGGGAGTAGTTCCCCCACTGTCCCATTTATGTCTACTCCCTCAGTTGGTCTTCAGGGAGTAGTTCCCCCACTGTCCCATTTATGTCTACTCCCTCAGTTGGGTCTTCATGGAGTAGTTCCCCCACTGTCCCATTTATGTCTACTCCCTCAGTTGGTCTTCATGGAGTAGTTCCCCCACTGTCCCATTTATGTCTACTCCCTCAGTTGGTCTTCATGGAGTAGTTCCCCCACTGTCCCATTTATGTCTACTCCCTCAGTTGGGTCTTCATGGAGTAGTTCCCCCACTGACCCATTTATGTCTACTCCCTCAGTTGGGTCTTCATGGAGTAGTTCCCTCACTGTCCCATTTATGGCTACTCCCTCAGTTGGGGCTTCATGGAGTAGGTCCCCCACTGACCCATTTATGTCTACTCCCTCAGTTGGGTCTTCATGGAGTAGTTCCCTCACTGTCCCATTTATGGCTACTCCCTCAGTTGGGGCTTCATGGAGTAGGTCCCCCACTGTCCCATTTGTGTCTACTCCCTCAGTTGGGTCTTCATGGAGTAGTTCCCCCACTGTCCCATTTATGGCTACTCCCTCAGTTGGTCTTCATGGAGTAGTTCCCCCACTGTCCCATTTATGTCTACTCCCTCAGTTGGGTCTTCATGGAGTAGTTCCCCCACTGTCCCATTTATGTCTACTCCCTCAGTTGGGTCTTCATGGAGTAGTTCCCCCACTGTCCCATTTATGTCTACTCCCTCAGTTGGGTATTCATGGAGTAGTTCCCCCACTGTCCCATTTATGGCTACTCCCTCAGTTGGGTCTTCATGGAGTAGTTCCCCCACTCTCCCATTTATGTCTACTCCCTCAGTTGGTCTTCATGGAGTAGGTCCCCCACTGTCCCATTTATGTCTACTCCCTCAGTTGGTCTTCATGGAGTAGTTCCCCCACTGTCCCATTTATGGCTACTCCCTCAGTTGGGTCTTCATGGAGTAGGTCCCCCACTGTCCCATTTATGTCTACTCCCTCAGTTGGTCTTCATGGAGTAGTTCCCTCACTGTCCCATTTATGTCTACTCCCTCAGTTGGGTCTTCTTGGAGTAGGTCCCCCAATGTCCCATTTATGTCTACTCCCTCAGTTGGGTCTTCATGGAGTAGGTCCCCCACTGTCCCATTTATGTCTACTCCCTCAGTTGGTCTTCATGGAGTAGTTCCCCCACTGTCCCATTTATGTCTACTCCCTCAGTTGGGTCTTCATGGAGTAGTTCCCTCACTGTCCCATTTATGGCTACTCCCTCAGTTGGGTCTTCATGGAGTAGGTCCCCCACTGTCCCATTTATGTCTACTCCCTCAGTTGGGTCTTCATGGAGTAGTTCCCCCACTGTCCCATTTATGTCTACTCCCTCAGTTGGGTCTTCATGGAGTAGTTCCCCCACTGTCCCATTTATGTCTACTCCCTCAGTTGGGTCTTCATGGAGTAGGTCCCCCACTGTCCCATTTATGTCTACTCCCTCAGTTGGGTCTTCATGGAGTAGTTCCCCCACTGTCCCATTTATGTCTACTCCCTCAGTTGGGTCTTCATGGAGTAGTTCCCCCACTGTCCCATTTATGTCTACTCCCTCAGTTGGGTCTTCATGGAGTAGTTCCCCCACTGTCCCATTTATGTCTACTCCCTCAGTTGGTCTTCATGGAGTAGTTCCCCCACTGTCCCATTTATGGCTACTCCCTCAGTTGGTCTTCATGGAGTAGTTCCCCCACTCTCCCATTTATGTCTACTCCCTCAGTTGGTCTTCATGGAGTAGTTCCCCCACTGTCCCATTTATGTCTACTCCCTCAGTTGGTCTTCATGGAGTAGTTCCCCCACTGTCCCAGTTATGTCTACTCCCTCAGTTGGTCTTCATGGAGTAGTTCCCCCACTGTCCCATTTATGTCTACTCCCTCAGTTGGTCTTCATGGAGTAGTTCCCCCACTGTCCCATTTATGTCTACTCCCTCAGTTGGGTCTTCATGGAGTAGTTCCCCCACTGACCCATTTATGTCTACTCCCTCAGTTGGGTCTTCATGGAGTAGTTCCCTCACTGTCCCATTTATGGCTACTCCCTCAGTTGGGGCTTCATGGAGTAGGTCCCCCACTGACCCATTTATGTCTACTCCCTCAGTTGGGTCTTCATGGAGTAGTTCCCTCACTGTCCCATTTATGGCTACTCCCTCAGTTGGGGCTTCATGGAGTAGGTCCCCCACTGACCCATTTATGTCTACTCCCTCAGTTGGGTCTTCATGGAGTAGTTCCCTCACTGTCCCATTTATGGCTACTCCCTCAGTTGGGGCTTCATGGAGTAGGTCCCCCACTGTCCCATTTGTGTCTACTCCCTCAGTTGGGTCTTCATGGAGTAGTTCCCCCACTGTCCCATTTATGGCTACTCCCTCAGTTGGTCTTCATGGAGTAGTTCCCCCACTGTCCCATTTATGTCTACTCCCTCAGTTGGGTCTTCATGGAGTAGTTCCCCCACTGTCCCATTTATGTCTACTCCCTCAGTTGGGTCTTCATGGAGTAGTTCCCCCACTGTCCCATTTATGTCTACTCCCTCAGTTGGGTATTCATGGAGTAGTTCCCCCACTGTCCCATTTATGGCTACTCCCTCAGTTGGGTCTTCATGGAGTAGTTCCCCCACTCTCCCATTTATGTCTACTCCCTCAGTTGGTCTTCATGGAGTAGGTCCCCCACTGTCCCATTTATGTCTACTCCCTCAGTTGGTCTTCATGGAGTAGTTCCCCCACTGTCCCATTTATGGCTACTCCCTCAGTTGGGTCTTCATGGAGTAGGTCCCCCACTGTCCCATTTATGTCTACTCCCTCAGTTGGTCTTCATGGAGTAGTTCCCTCACTGTCCCATTTATGTCTACTCCCTCAGTTGGGTCTTCTTGGAGTAGGTCCCCCAATGTCCCATTTATGTCTACTCCCTCAGTTGGGTCTTCATGGAGTAGGTCCCCCACTGTCCCATTTATGTCTACTCCCTCAGTTGGTCTTCATGGAGTAGTTCCCCCACTGTCCCATTTATGTCTACTCCCTCAGTTGGGTCTTCATGGAGTAGTTCCCTCACTGTCCCATTTATGGCTACTCCCTCAGTTGGGTCTTCATGGAGTAGGTCCCCCACTGTCCCATTTATGTCTACTCCCTCAGTTGGGTCTTCATGGAGTAGTTCCCCCACTGTCCCATTTATGTCTACTCCCTCAGTTGGGTCTTCATGGAGTAGTTCCCCCACTGTCCCATTTATGTCTACTCCCTCAGTTGGGTCTTCATGGAGTAGGTCCCCCACTGTCCCATTTATGTCTACTCCCTCAGTTGGGTCTTCATGGAGTAGTTCCCCCACTGTCCCATTTATGTCTACTCCCTCAGTTGGGTCTTCATGGAGTAGTTCCCCCACTGTCCCATTTATGTCTACTCCCTCAGTTGGGTCTTCATGGAGTAGTTCCCCCACTGTCCCATTTATGTCTACTCCCTCAGTTGGTCTTCATGGAGTAGTTCCCCCACTGTCCCATTTATGGCTACTCCCTCAGTTGGTCTTCATGGAGTAGTTCCCCCACTCTCCCATTTATGTCTACTCCCTCAGTTGGTCTTCATGGAGTAGTTCCCCCACTGTCCCATTTATGTCTACTCCCTCAGTTGGTCTTCATGGAGTAGTTCCCCCACTGTCCCAGTTATGTCTACTCCCTCAGTTGGTCTTCATGGAGTAGTTCCCCCACTGTCCCATTTATGTCTACTCCCTCAGTTGGTCTTCATGGAGTAGTTCCCCCACTGTCCCATTTATGTCTACTCCCTCAGTTGTGTCTTCATGGAGTAGGTACCCCACTGTCCCATTTATGTCTACTCCCTCAGTTGGGTCTTCATGGAGTAGTTCCCCCACTGTCCCATTTATGGCTACTCCCTCAGTTGGTCTTCATGGAGTAGTTCCCCCACTGTCCCATTTATGTCTACTCCCTCAGTTGGGTCTTCATGGAGTAGTTCCCCCACTGTCCCATTTATGTCTACTCCCTAAGTTGGTCTTCATGGAGTAGTTCCCCCACTGTCCCATTTATGTCTACTCCCTCAGTTGGTCTTCATGGAGTAGGTCTCCCACTGTCCCATTTATGTCTACTCCCTCAGTTGGTCTTCATGGAGTAGTTCCCCCACTGTCCCATTTATGTCTACTCCCTCAGTTGGTCTTCATGGAGTAGTTCCCCCACTGTCCCATTTATGTCTACTCCCTCAGTTGGGTCTTCATGGAGTAGGTCCCCCACTGTCCCATTTATGTCTACTCCCTCAGTTGGTCTTCATGGAGTAGGTCCCCCACTGTCCCATTTATGTCTACTCCCTCAGTTGGTCTTCATGGAGTAGTTCCCCCACTGTCCCATTTATGGCTACTCCCTCAGTTGGTCTTCAGGGAGTAGTTCCCCCACTGTCCCATTTATGTCTACTCCCTCAGTTGGTCTTCAGGGAGTAGTTCCCCCACTGTCCCATTTATGTCTACTCCCTCAGTTGGGTCTTCATGGAGTAGTTCCCCCACTGTCCCATTTATGTCTACTCCCTCAGTTGGTCTTCATGGAGTAGTTCCCCCACTGTCCCATTTATGTCTACTCCCTCAGTTGGTCTTCATGGAGTAGTTCCCCCACTGTCCCATTTATGTCTACTCCCTCAGTTGGGTCTTCATGGAGTAGTTCCCCCACTGACCCATTTATGTCTACTCCCTCAGTTGGGTCTTCATGGAGTAGTTCCCTCACTGTCCCATTTATGGCTACTCCCTCAGTTGGGGCTTCATGGAGTAGGTCCCCCACTGACCCATTTATGTCTACTCCCTCAGTTGGGTCTTCATGGAGTAGTTCCCTCACTGTCCCATTTATGGCTACTCCCTCAGTTGGGGCTTCATGGAGTAGGTCCCCCACTGTCCCATTTGTGTCTACTCCCTCAGTTGGGTCTTCATGGAGTAGTTCCCCCACTGTCCCATTTATGGCTACTCCCTCAGTTGGTCTTCATGGAGTAGTTCCCCCACTGTCCCATTTATGTCTACTCCCTCAGTTGGGTCTTCATGGAGTAGTTCCCCCACTGTCCCATTTATGTCTACTCCCTCAGTTGGGTCTTCATGGAGTAGTTCCCCCACTGTCCCATTTATGTCTACTCCCTCAGTTGGGTATTCATGGAGTAGTTCCCCCACTGTCCCATTTATGGCTACTCCCTCAGTTGGGTCTTCATGGAGTAGTTCCCCCACTCTCCCATTTATGTCTACTCCCTCAGTTGGTCTTCATGGAGTAGGTCCCCCACTGTCCCATTTATGTCTACTCCCTCAGTTGGTCTTCATGGAGTAGTTCCCCCACTGTCCCATTTATGGCTACTCCCTCAGTTGGGTCTTCATGGAGTAGGTCCCCCACTGTCCCATTTATGTCTACTCCCTCAGTTGGTCTTCATGGAGTAGTTCCCTCACTGTCCCATTTATGTCTACTCCCTCAGTTGGGTCTTCTTGGAGTAGGTCCCCCAATGTCCCATTTATGTCTACTCCCTCAGTTGGGTCTTCATGGAGTAGGTCCCCCACTGTCCCATTTATGTCTACTCCCTCAGTTGGTCTTCATGGAGTAGTTCCCCCACTGTCCCATTTATGTCTACTCCCTCAGTTGGGTCTTCATGGAGTAGTTCCCTCACTGTCCCATTTATGGCTACTCCCTCAGTTGGGTCTTCATGGAGTAGGTCCCCCACTGTCCCATTTATGTCTACTCCCTCAGTTGGGTCTTCATGGAGTAGTTCCCCCACTGTCCCATTTATGTCTACTCCCTCAGTTGGGTCTTCATGGAGTAGTTCCCCCACTGTCCCATTTATGTCTACTCCCTCAGTTGGGTCTTCATGGAGTAGGTCCCCCACTGTCCCATTTATGTCTACTCCCTCAGTTGGGTCTTCATGGAGTAGTTCCCCCACTGTCCCATTTATGTCTACTCCCTCAGTTGGGTCTTCATGGAGTAGTTCCCCCACTGTCCCATTTATGTCTACTCCCTCAGTTGGGTCTTCATGGAGTAGTTCCCCCACTGTCCCATTTATGTCTACTCCCTCAGTTGGTCTTCATGGAGTAGTTCCCCCACTGTCCCATTTATGGCTACTCCCTCAGTTGGTCTTCATGGAGTAGTTCCCCCACTCTCCCATTTATGTCTACTCCCTCAGTTGGTCTTCATGGAGTAGTTCCCCCACTGTCCCATTTATGTCTACTCCCTCAGTTGGTCTTCATGGAGTAGTTCCCCCACTGTCCCAGTTATGTCTACTCCCTCAGTTGGTCTTCATGGAGTAGTTCCCCCACTGTCCCATTTATGTCTACTCCCTCAGTTGGTCTTCATGGAGTAGTTCCCCCACTGTCCCATTTATGTCTACTCCCTCAGTTGTGTCTTCATGGAGTAGGTACCCCACTGTCCCATTTATGTCTACTCCCTCAGTTGGGTCTTCATGGAGTAGTTCCCTCACTGTCCCATTTATGGCTACTCCCTCAGTTGGGTCTTCATGGAGTAGGTCCCCCACTGTCCCATTTATGTCTACTCCCTCAGTTGGGTCTTCATGGAGTAGTTCCCCCACTGTCCCATTTATGTCTACTCCCTCAGTTGGTCTTCATGGAGTAGTTCCCCCACTGTCCCATTTATGTCTACTCCCTCAGTTGGGTCTTCATGGAGTAGTTCCCCCACTGACCCATTTATGTCTACTCCCTCAGTTGGGTCTTCATGGAGTAGTTCCCTCACTGTCCCATTTATGGCTACTCCCTCAGTTGGGTCTTCATGGAGTAGTTCCCCCACTGTCCCATTTATGTCTACTCCCTCAGTTGGTCTTCATTGAGTAGGTCTCCCACTGTCCCATTTATGTCTACTCCCTCAGTTGGGTCTTCACGGAGTAGTTCCCCCACTGTCCCATTTATGGCTACTCCCCCAGTTGGGTCTTCATGGAGTAGTTCCCTCACTGTCCCATTTATGTCTACTCCCTCAGTTGGGTCTTCATGGAGTAGGTCCCCCACTGTCCCATTTATGTCTACTCCCTCAGTTGGGTCTTCATGGAGTAGTTCCCCCACTGTCCCATTTATGTATACTCCCTCAGTTGGGTTTTCATGGAGTAGTTCCCCCACTGTCCCATTTATGTCTACTCCCTCAGTTGGGTCTTCATGGAGTAGGTCCCCACTGTCCCATTTATGTCTACTCCCTCAGTTGGGTCTTCATGGAGTAGTTCCCTCACTGTCCCATTTATGGCTACTCCCTCAGTTGGGTCTTCATGGAGTAGGTCCCCCACTGTCCCATTTATGTCTACTCCCTCAGTTGGGTCTTCATGGAGTAGTTCCCCCACTGTCCCATTTATGGCTACTCCCTCAGTTGGCCTTCATGGAGTAGTTCCCCCACTGTCCCATTTATGGCTACTCCCTCAGTTGGTCTTCATGGAGTAGTTCCCCCACTGTCCCATTTATGTCTACTCCCTCAGTTGGTCTTCATGGAGTAGTTCCCCCACTGTCCCATTTATGTCTACTCCCTCAGTTGGTCTTCATGGAGTAGGTCTCCCACTGTCCCATTTATGTCTACTCCCTCAGTTGGGTCTTCATGGAGTAGTTCCCCCACTGTCCCATTTATGTCTACTCCCTCAGTTGGTCTTCATGGAGTAGTTCCCCCACTGTCCCATTTATGTCTACTCCCTCAGTTGGGTCTTCATGGAGTAGTTCCCCCACTGTCCCATTTATGTCTACTCCCTCAGTTGGGTCTTCATGGAGTAGTTCCCCCACTATCCCATTTATGGCTACTCCCTCAGTTGGTCTTCATGGAGTAGTCGCCCCACTGTCCCATTTATGTCTACTCCCTCAGTTGGGTCGTCATGGAGTAGTTCCCCCACTGTCCCATTTATGTCTACTCCCTCAGTTGGTCTTCATGGAGTAGTTCCCCCACTGTCCCATTTATGTCTACTCCCTCAGTTGGTCTTCATGGAGTAGTTCCCCCACTGTCCCATTTATGTCTACTCCCTCAGTTGGGTCTTCATGGAGTAGTTCCCTCACTGTCCCATTTATGGCTACTCCCTCAGTTGGGGCTTCATGGAGTAGGTCCCCCACTGTCCCATTTATGTCTACTCCCTCAGTTGGGTCTTCATGGAGTAGTTCCCCCACTGTCCCATTTATGGCTACTCCCTCAGTTGGTCTTCATGGAGTAGTTCCCCCACTGACCCATTTATGTCTACTCCCTCAGTTGGTCTTCATGGAGTAGGTCTCCCACTGTCCCATTTATGTCTACTCCCTCAGTTGGGTCTTCATGGAGTAGTTCCCCCACTGTCCCATTTATGTCTACTCCCTCAGTTGGGTCTTCATGGAGTAGTTCCCCCACTGTCCCATTTATGTCTACTCCCTCAGTTGGGTCTTCATGGAGTAGTTCCCCCACTGTCCCATTTATGGCTACTCCCTCAGTTGGTCTTCATGGAGTAGTTGCCCCACTGTCCCATTTATGTCTACTCCCTCAGTTGGTCTTCATGGAGTAGTTCCCCCACTGTCCCATTTATGTCTACTCCCTCAGTTGGTCTTCATGGAGTAGTTCCCCCACTGTCCCATTTATGTCTACTCCCTCAGTTGGATCTTCATGGAGTAGTTCCCCCACTGTCCCATTTATGTCTACTCCCTCAGTTGGGTCTTCATGGAGTAGTTCCCCCACTGTCCCATTTATGTCTACTCCCTCAGTTGGTCTTCATGGAGTAGTTCCCCCACTGTCCCATTTATGTCTACTCCCTCAGTTGGGTCTTCATGGAGTAGTTCCCCACTGTCCCATTTATGTCTACTCCCTCAGTTGGTCTTCATGGAGTAGTTCCCCCACTGTCCCATTTATGGCTACTCCCTCAGTTGGTCTTCATGGAGTAGTTCCCCCACTGTCCCATTTATGTCTACTTCCTCAGTTGGGTCTTCATGGAGTAGTTCCCCCACTGTCCCATTTATGTCTACTCCCTCAGTTGGGTCTTCATGGAGTAGTTCCCCCACTGTCCCATTTATGTCTACTCCCTCAGTTGGTCTTCATGGAGTAGTTCCCCCACTGTCCCATTTATGTCTACTCCCTCAGTTGGGTCTTCATGGAGTAGTTCCCCACTGTCCCATTTATGTCTACTCCCTCAGTTGGTCTTCATGGAGTAGTTCCCCCACTGTCCCATTTATGTCTACTCCCTCAGTTGGGTCTTCATGGAGTAGTTCCCCACTGTCCCATTTATGTCTACTCCCTCAGTTGGTCTTCATGGAGTAGTTCCCCCACTGTCCCATTTATGGCTACTCCCTCAGTTGGTCTTCATGGAGTAGTTCCCCCACTGTCCCATTTATGTCTACTCCCTCAGTTGGGTCTTCATGGAGTAGTTCCCCCACTGTCCCATTTATGGCTACTCCCTCAGTTGGTCTTCATGGAGTAGTTGCCCCACTGTCCCATTTATGTCTACTCCCTCAGTTGGTCTTCATGGAGTAGTTCCCCCACTGTCCCATTTATGTCTACTCCCTCAGTTGATCTTCATGGAGTAGTTCCCCCACTGTCCCATTTATGTCTACTCCCTCAGTTGGTCTTCATGGAGTAGTTCCCTCACTGTCCCATTTATGGCTACTCCCTCAGTTGGGTCTTCATGGAGTAGTTCCACCACTGTCCCATTTATGTCTACTCCCTCAGTTGGTCTTCATGGAGTAGTTCCCCCACTGTCCCATTTATGTCTACTCCCTCAGTTGGTCTTCATGGAGTAGTTCCCCCACTGTCTCATTTATGGCTACTCCCTCAGTTGGTCTTCATGGAGTAGTTCCCCCACTGTCCCATTTATGGCTACTCCCTCAGTTGGTCTTCATGGAGTAGTTCCCCCACTGTCTCATTTATGGCTACTCCCTCAGTTGGTCTTCATGGAGTAGTTCCCCCACTGTCCCATTTATGGCTACTCCCTCAGTTGGTCTTCATGGAGTAGTTCCCCCACTCTCCCATTTATGTCTGCTCCCTCAGTTGGGTCTTCATGGAGTAGTTCCCCCACTGTCCCATTTATGTCTACTCCCTCAGTTGGTCTTCATGGAGTAGTTCCCCCCTGTACCATTTATGGCTACTCCCTCAGTTGGTCTTCATGGAGTAGTTCCCCCACTGTCCCATTTATGTCTACTCCCTCAGTTGGGTCTTCATGGAGTAGTTCCCCCACTGTCCCATTTATGTCTACTCCCTCAGTTGGGTCTTCATGGCGTAGTTCCCCCACTGTCCCATTTATGGCTACTCCCTCAGTTGGTCTTCGTGGAGTAGTTCCCCCACTGTCCCATTTATGGCTACTCCCTCAGTTGGTCTTCATGGAGTAGTTCCCCCACTCTCCCATTTATGGCTACTCCCTCAGTTGGTCTTCATGGAGTAGGTCCCCCACTGTCCCATTTATGTCTACTCCCTCAGTTGGGTCTTCATGGAGTAGTTCCCCCACTGTCCCATTTATGGCTACTCCCTGAGTTGGTCTTCATGGAGTAGTTCCCCCACTGTCCCATTTATGTCTACTCCCTCAGTTGGGTCTTCATGGAGTAGTTCCCCCACTGTCCCATTTATGGCTACTCCCTCAGTTGGTCTTCATGGAGTAGTTCCCCCACCGTCCCATTTATGGCTACTCCCTCAGTTGGGTCTTCATGGAGTAGTTCCCCCACTGTCCCATTTATTTTCTTTGTTCATCAATCTTTACTCACTTTCATGTATCTTTTTTTTTCAGCATCAGTCAGGGCAAGTGTTCTACTATCATTTCAGACACATTTTCCCCTAAACACATCTCGATTTTCTCTAGCACACTATCTCACACTTCATGTCTCTGATCCTCATAATGTAGAAATTGTACAAACTTCTTCACTTCTGCTTCTCCCCTTTCCAACTTTGTATTTTTGTTTTTAGGGCTCTATCAACCCTATTGTTCCACCACTACATCACTCTTCATCTTGCTGGAACCTTGCTCCAACCACAAATCTGGTCCATGGTATTCAGCATGTTGTTTCATAGAAATTCACAGTTTTTCTCTATGTTATAAGTCTTAACGCTTTCATGACCACATTTCTAATGAAATACACTCTATTGCAATTAATTAATGAAGAATTTTGAGGGATTTACTAAAATTATTAATTATTTCATTACTAAGATAGTAACTTAATGTAAGGGTCTTATATAAAATTATGTTGGGAGATTTTAATTTACGTTGGAAAACTTTAAAATGGGTGAGTTTATTTCATAGAACTAGAGCCGGTTTTGGCTTGGTTGGTAACAAAAGGATTAATCTCTTTTTTGATACTGATATAATCATCAAGTAGAATTTGTTGCCAGCTGAAGGTTCTTTCAGCTTCCGTGTCTTCCTTCTCTAGACTGATTTTTGTCTCTTAGTCCATCTAGTCCTTACTCCAAGGTCACTTATAACTAATCTCTGTTGGGAGGTACATTCTTCACCAGGAAAAGACTTGGTATTTACCACCATTTGTCTATCTGTCTATCTCATTTCCTGGTAAGAATGAAGTTTATTTGGCTATCTGTCTCTGATTGGTAGGTAATCAGGTGGCGGTTTCCTGACATTTGTGTTGCAAATGGTTAGGTCATATACATCACACAAGAGTTGTGTGATATATTTATATATATATAAGATCCTGAGTTAAATTGGGGGGTCACCACAGTAAATAAGGTACTCAATACATTTGTAGAGTGTATATATCATTATTTAATATAGAAATGGCTTCTACGGGGCTAGAGCTGTTTCATTTGTATGATGATGATTTTATATGAATGAAACAGTTCTAGTCCTGTAGAAGCCATTTCTATATTAAATAATTGTTTCTACTTTTGGCACAAGGCCAGCAATTATCCCAGTGTATTACTGGTACTTTATTTTATCGACCCCGTAAGGATGAAAGGCAAAGTTAACCTCGGCGGGATTTGAACTCAGTCCGTAAAGGGACGTAACTATACTGCAAAGCATGGCGTCCGACCCTCTACCGATACTGCCAATCTAAATGATATATATATATATAAACTGGTTTTATATACAATATATATATATATATATATAAATCAAAATAGAACCAGTTTAAAACTAGTTAGACCATTACTCAACAGAGTACTTGATACTTGGGGTGTAGTAGAGCATGGCTATATTATAACAAGTTGGGACCTGAAAAGCTGAGCTATTGCTGTTTCAACAGCTAATTCTGGACTCAGTTGTTGAAATGGTAACAGCTCAGCCAATGGATTCCAACACACACACACACACACACACATATATATATATATATCATCATCATCATCATCATCATCATCGTTTAACGTCCGTGTTCCACGCTTGCATATACCATATTTAGTTATAATTTATATATGTTTAATATATATCGATTATGTTTCTCAACAAAAAGCCTCCTTGGACATTAGTTTAACCCTTTAGTATTTACACTACTCTATATTTCCTATTGTATATTCATGGTAAAGGCTTCATCTTACAAAATCTCGAGTCTACGAGATTTTGATGATGTCATTGTTTATCTGAAGAATGATATCTTAATGTTGGTGTGAGCTGCTGGTTACAGCTGGTTTCGAAAATGGGAAAGAATTCTGGCAGGCTACAACCGGTTTAAATGCTAAAGGGTTAAACAATATATAAAAAAAGTTATATATACAGAACAGATAATACGTAAGTAAATATACTTACTCCATGCATACATACACACATATACACATACATACACACATACACATATACACATTTGAATGTTCCTTCCTAAAGCCAGCTGTGAAAAATCCCTGATGTTATTGCTTACACTTGAAACTAAATTGGGTTATTCCCATGGAAAACATTGAACTTATCTTTGTACCAGAATGTTCCCCTTTTATTTATTTATTTTCCTGTCAGATTAACTTAATTAGAACCAATGCTGAGGTTGACACAGTTAAACTAATTATTGTTATCATCGTTAATGATGTTGTTTAAAAATTACTTGACCGGAATAACATTACAACTAATAATGATTTTTATCTTCAGGCACAAGGCCAGCAATTTGGGGTGGGGAGGTTGATTATATCAACCCCAGCACTTTACTGGTATTTTATTTTATCAACCCAGTACTTTACTGGTACTTTATTTTATCAACTCCAGTATTTTACTGGTACTTTATTTTATCAACCCTAGCAGAATGAAAGACAAAGTTGACCTCAGTGGGATTTGAACTCAGAACAAATTCTGCAAGATATTTTGTTCACTGTTCTATTTTACCAGTGCATTCATAAGTTTTATATTGAATAATAATAATATGATTAATATTCAATTTGTTTGCAAACAAACAGCCTCATAACACCGTATGTTTTAGACGACTATTGTCATCCTTTTGTTGTAGTGAATGTGTCTACTATGTTAGAGTGAAAACAAATTGTTTTTAATTTTCGCCAAAACTTACGGGTAAAATCTCTCGGTATGCAAATTAGGCTAATGAGTCGATGTATAGTTTAGAGAATACTATATATTCTCAAGAGTTGTAGTGGGTCGCAGAGACACACCATCTTGACAATTGTAGATTGTCTCTCTCTGCTACTGCGAGAACAAAAGGATGAAATTAGTCATCTAAAATACACAGCATTATGAGGCTGTTTGCTTGCAAACAAATCAAATATTAATAATGATATCATTATTATTATTAGGGTTGGCAGTATCGGTAGAGGGTCGGACACCCTGCTTTGCAAGCAAAGAGTTACGGCCCTTTATGGTCTGAGTTCAAATCCCGCCGAGGTTAACTCTGCCTTTCATCCTTTCTGGCTCGATAAAATAAAGTACCAGTAATACACTGGGCTAATTGCTGGCCTTGTGCCAAAAGTAGAAACAATTATTATTATTACTAGCATTGGTTTCCTGCTAGCATGTGTAGTGTGTATATTGATATTATACACAAGTATATATACATGTAGATATGATACATCAAATAACATCGCCACCAGAAGTGTTGACATCACACACTCTCTCTTTCTATATATATGGTGGTGGTGGTGGTGGTGGCGGTGGCGGCGCCGGCGGCGGCGGCGATATACCGGAAGTGCAACTTTGAAAAAAAGTCAATTTTAAATTATTTATTTTTACAAAATTATTTTTGTTTACGAAATTGAGTAGATAAATTATGTAATATTCATTATTTATTCAAAGTAATCCAACTTATTTTACTAATGGGATAAAAAGAAATAAACCGTATGCAGTCCCGCAGACCTTCCTTTATTATAGGGTACAAGCCGAAGCTGAGGCTGAAGCATATAGACACTATGCCCCCACACCCTCCCACTGCAAAGTGGTCGTGGAGGTGCCACGGCAAAAAAGCACCCAGCCCACACTGCAAAGTGGTCGTGTAGGCGCCACGGAAAAAAAACACCTACCACTCACTGTAAATGAGGTTGGTGTTAGGAAGGGCATCCAGCTGTAGAAATCAAGCCAGAATCAGTTCCTGTATGAGCAAGACAAGGTCAGCCGATCAGACACTGCCCACAACCGGACAACCCATCTAACCCATGCTAGTGTGTAAGAACGGACGTAAAACGGTGATGACGATACGGATGGAGGCACATGGCTTAGTGGTTAGAGCATTGAGCTTGCAATCGAAAGGTTGTGAGTTCAATTCTCAGACCGGGTGATGTGTTGTTTACTTGAGCAAGACACTTTATTTCACATTGCTCCAGTTTACTCAGCTGTAGAAATGAGATGATAGGACTGAGGTCCATATCATTCCACTGCAAAGTGGTCGTGGAGGTGCCACGGCAAAAAAGCACCCAGCCCACACTGTAAAGTGGATGTGTAGGTGCCACGGCAAAAAAGCACCCAGCACTCACTGTAAATGAGGTTGGTGTTAGGAAAGGCATCCAGCTGTAGAAATCAAGCCAGAATCAGTTCCCGTATGAGAAAGACAAGGTCAGCCAACAGGACAACCCGTCTAACCCATGCTAGCATGGAAGAATAGACGTAAAACGGTGGTGATGATGATGATGATGATGATTATTGACTATAAAACTCAGGAGTGCAATTACGTATCCACTAGGTTAGAGCGAAAACAAACTTTATTTTACCAATGTTTTCGGTATTGCTGAAATGCTGCTGGGAGGGGGGGCTCCAATAAGATAAGATAAAGAGTATTGAATATAAAGCTACCCCTTACTCTAGTATAGATATAAAACCCCCTACTTTAGTATGTGAAGTCTGAAATTGGTGCTTATTACATTGGAGAACTACTGTCAAACTGTGGAGCAGTATTGGGAGGGTAGGGAAGTGGATGAGGGGAGAGAAGATTGAGAAAGGAACAGAAGGGGAGGGGGTCTGTTTATAGGGAATGTCTAGCCTTTCCCTGTGATGGCTGAAATGAACCAAACAACATGCTGTAATTAAAAATGGAACGAGGGGGGTGGAGGGGGCACTGTGCTGTACTGAATACAGTGCTCCAGCCTGGCCTAGCCTTCTCTCTGATGGCTGAAATGAACCAAACAACATGCTGTAATTGAGATGGGGGTCTGTGTTTCTGTGGTAAATGTCTGCCATGCTGATTGTCATATACAATGGTGGCTAATGTTTAAATCGTAGTTGTTCATACTAGAGAGGTTCTTTCTGATGTAAAGTTTTAGTTTAGATGTTGTCTTC